>BLKR01002709.1:0-115786 GCA_011170035.1 Teleogryllus occipitalis
TATCGTGTTTAACAGACATGTAATTACATGTGATACCTATATTTAAACATCCAAACTAATGAAAATTTTCAAAATTAAAATCATCAATAAAACGTTGATTCATCAGCAAGGAATATATTATTAAATACTTTTTTGAGATTCATGTGCTCCTGTGTGAATAACGTAGTAAACGTGATTCGTATGATCCAGTTGCTCAGAATAATGCAAAACCTGCTAGACACATACACTAAACATAATAGTTGTCAAATAGTTATTTACGACATGAGTATCATAAGATATCTTGTTACAATACGAAATTGGAGAATTATCAAACAAGACTCTTTAGCCGAAATTGTTAACCAATTGACTGTTGTAATATAATGTTACCATTTGAATATCATAGAAAGTAAGACGCAATTTGTCAAAATTCATGTGAACTATAATTTTTCTTTAAATTTTACTCCTTATCCTGCGAAAGATGTGTGACAGTACTTATGTTAACAATTATACTGCCATGGGATTAATTAATTAGTTTTCAGTACGCAAATTATTGTTTTTGGTTTTAAAGAAGCATGGATATACAGAGTATCGGGGAACGAAACGTCGAAAGTTTGAAAAAAGCTGTTCAAACAATTTTAATCATACTTTGTCTAATAAACTACATAGATATTTTGAATGGCTGAGCTGCAATAAACACGCAAATTTTGGTTTGAAAATATGATTTCTACGCAAAACTTTGCATTCTAGAATCATGTAAACACCCCAGAAACATGTAACATGTTTAATATTAACAATATAAATTAATATATTAGTTCAAAAAAAAATTAACCGAGAAATAAAAAAGCAGTCGAACTGTGAAAATTGGGTGCTTTTTTATTTCTAGGTTAATTTTTCTTTCTGATCAAATGTATTCATTTATTTTGTTAATCATAAACCATTTAGATATTAATGAAGTGTTTATATGCTTCTACAACGTAAATAGTTGCCTAGAAAACATATATCCAAACCAACTTTTGAATGTTTATTGCGGCTTAGCCATTTGGAATATCCGTGTAGTTTATTAGACAAAATAAGCTTAAAATTGTCCTAACAGCTATTTTTCGAAGATTCGACATTTCTTCCCCGAATATCTTGTATATAAAAAGCTTGATTTCTGTTGGTACGCGACGGAACGGCGTTCCGGTTCTTTGGAAATAATTATGAAATTATATTATATATAAGTAGCTATTGCTATTATATTAATAATTAATTTGAGGCGCGTTTCGGGGCCTAAAAATTTAAAAATAAAGGATATATGTATCATAATAACTCTTATGACGACACTGTTCTCAGTTACGTCAAGTTTTAATTTAGAGAATCAAAGTGAATGGTCTAAGTTTACTCACCTAAATAAAGTTTATCTTACTATACATACTATTTAGAAAGTGTTTTATGTTCAAAACAAGTGTTGCCTCAACAGCATATATTTTCACGTATTATTCGTAATCGCTATGCAATATTCAATACGGACTATGTGAACCTGCAAAAAAGAAACAACAAAAAAAGACCTACTGCAGCAGAAAATATTTTCTACTCGTCGGGATTCGAACTCGGGTCTTGAAAGTTAACTCACCTGACACGGTTCCCCCTCACCACCAGGTACACGACAAGACTACCTCCTTTCCGATGCGAAAAGAAAGTGAAGCATTTGCAGTTTTTAAAAAAACAGGGTGTTCAATTTATCTTAATACAAGATCTATTTTTAAAAAGAGATTTCATTAAACAAAAATCTCTAGCGTTCAGATTGTTTTTCGACAATGTTATAAAGATCAGCCGGGGCTAATATTATACAGTAGGAAATTGGGGTTAATGTATTACACTTTAAGAGTTGTTATTTATTTATGTCCAAAATTAACAAGAAAATGACAAATGATAGGAAATATATTCTATTATAATGACCATATAGCAAACACTTAGAATGTAACAATATTTGTGAGGAAAAAAAATCAAAACTAAAATGCCTAATTTTTCCAGTCAAAAACTTTACCACCGTGATATAAATCTTTTGATGTTACTTCGTTATTTTTATGACACGATATTTTTGAAAATAGGTTATCATTAAGAAAGAATTAATATTCTTTTCTGCGTTACATAATGCAATAATAATAATCGTGTCATGATATATACAGCCTCAAATTTGGGGGGCTAATATGATACAACTTAAGAGGCTAATGTAATACAATACGGGTGTCGGGGCTATTTTGATACACTAAAAATTAACACGCAGACAACTGGAAGGGATTTTTTTATGTTTAATATTACATCAAAGGCGCTAAAATTCCGATTTGATGTGGATAAACTATCCAAGTGTTTATCTGAGAAAGAAAGACCAGGCGACAATTCATATAGATTTCCTCGTTCTCCTCCCTACCCAGTACATGGTGATTCACTTATGATTATCAATTGGCGGAAGCTTCTGCAGTTTCAGTGCAGTTACTGATTTTCACTGGAATCACAAGGAACCAGACCTACAATAGGAGCTAACACCATCCCTTCAACTCCAGATATCAACTGTTCTCATCCAGTAATTTTGAGATAATACTGTTGGAAAAACATTTAATAAAACAGTAGCCCTCCAAAGAATAAGGAAGCGGTTAGACCCAATAGCAGCAATCATTACTAGTGAAGAGTGGATCATTACCAGGAAAGAGTGGAGTGTTTAATTTACATTAATTTAATATCTCTTTTTAAAAAGAGATTTCATGAAACAAGAATCTCTAGCGTTAAAATTTTTTTCGACAATGTTAATAGGTATTTGTTTGCAATTTTCGAAAATTCAGATCGTTCGCCCAAAATTGAACGTACGCCACTTTTAAACATCTGGTGCTTCGAGGAATAGATTTACAGAAAATTGGAGCTCTTTTTGAGGAAATTATGTAAATATGATGGGGTTCGGTGTAAAGTACCTTCAAAATTAAAAGATTCGTTTCAAATTCGAAGATTCGTAATATTAGCCAGATCGTTCAAGGAATATCCATTTTGGTGAAAATCGTGTTTACTTTAGGCTCTACAATTACTCACACGAAGACGGATTCACAAAGAGGTTTTTTGGAAAATCACTTTTCCGGGTTCAAAAAACAAGCGTTTTGACAGCCTTGTGTATAGAAAATAAAAGAACAATACCAACAATCCACTTTTTTCGAACTAGCTACTTACAAAACGTGTTTTCTGTGAAAATTTCGACACTTCCTCCTACAACATTACGTAACTCTCTTTACACGTGGAGGTAAAAATATTCCAGCGTTACTGGGATTTGAACTCAGATCCCTGTAGTCCGTAGGTCTGGCTCGACCGCACTGTGCTATCACAGATATTTCTCAACACGCTGTCCAAGCACACTTATTACGAAAAGAATAGTTACGTGATATTCATTTCACTTAGATTTTTTATTAGAGGAATGTTCTACATGTTTAAAAGGTATCAAATTCGCAATAAGAATTCAAACGATTACACCCCACGCAACTACATAGCTCATTTTACTTAGAAATATTTTCAACCAGAAGCCGTGGTCTTTAGAACCCTCTGTGGACGTCGTTCCCGGTCTTATCTTTCGGCGACTACGGCCAAGGTTGAATTACGTCACAGATGAAAGTTGCGATAACGCTAGAGCTCAACACGGGCGCGCGTGCAGACGTTCTGAAGCCAGAATCGCAATAGGGGCATTTTTGTACGTGATTCATAAAGACATTACCACACTAAAATATATAGTGGCGCCTGAAAACACATGTTTTATGTGATATTTATAATGGATACGAATGATTATATCTATACAATTAACCGCAAAATTGTTTCTATCCGCAAAAATTATTCGCCGTGAATGAAATTCGATCTTACGTGCCTAAGCTTCGCCAACAGCGCGCTTACCTGCTATACCACCGAAACTCTTATAACTTTTGTCTCTCACAAAGATGATTTTAAACTGTCATGTATCACAGACTTGACTAAAAAAGAACGTGCGACGTTTAGATGCTTGTGTTAACTACAGACTGACAAACAGACGTTTTGTCGTAAATAGATTTTTTAGTAACAAGGACTTACAAAACATGGATTCTGTCTACAAACGTATTGAAGTAATTCACTATATACAAGAATAACATTTATCTACTTTTGTCGTGACCAGTGATCGGAATTTAGAGGTTTTTGTCGAAAAATCCCCGTCCCCCGGCGCATGATTACAATACTTTTTCTTCTTACCACATAATTAGCAGAAAGTAAGAAAAAATTGTTTTTCATTGTTTCAATTCAACGAAAATTTTCAATCAATTCCAAAGATGAAATAATCAGTAAATATTAAAAAGAGATTTATTAACAATATGAAATGAAATACAAAAAGAAAGGAATCTTCTGTTCTTTACTTGGTATTCTTAACAAATCTATAGGAAAATCATAATAAAGGCATTATTTCAACAACATTCGAATATTATTGTTAGAATCAATGGGGAAACTGTTAATGCCGGGTCCTGGTAACGTAAAAAGGGTTAACTAATGTTGTGAAATGTTGAAAAAAATCCTTTAACTCGTGTTGCCCGAAATCAATGTTTTGTGGGTCGTTGATACAGAAAAATCGAACGACGACGAAAAGCCTGTACGTTCGTGTGTCTGTTGATATGTCTGTTCTTGTGTCTGTTCGTCTGTCTGTCTGTAATTTTCAAAAAAAATTATATGACCTTATTTATGAAATTAAAGAATTATTTATGGACAACAAATTTCATTTTTAAAAGAAAAATCTGTGTTCAATTTTAGAGTTGTAGGAAAACGCCGAAAAAATTCAAACTTTTCCAATTTTCGAAAATTCAGAGTTAGTTTACTCTATTCTTAGAAGAAATTTAAAGAAAAAAAATTTGGGGTCGTTTTTGAGAAACTTTTGAAAATGACCGACGGCTTCATGTAATGTACCCTCAAATTTTAAAGAATGATTTTTAAAATCTCAAAGTTTCAACTAGAATCACATCGACAATGGATTCTTCAATTTGGAAAAGATCGTACGATCTGTTTAGGCGCTAGTAGTGTTCACAGATGGACGGAGAGACGAACAGACGCAGACAGACTGACGTTTTGCTTTCAATTGGTGTTTTGGCATCAAAGACCCACAAAACAGGAATTATGGTTACATTACGTGTTAGAGATTTTTTCTCTTAATTTAGTAACTGGATTTATCCACTCCTTTGTTTTCAGGGCCCGGCAATACATTTTTTCTGCCGAAAATTCGCCGTTTTTTTCGCGGAGCATTACATAACTTTCTCTATACTACGTATATTACTCCGTATGTATGTGCGTATACGAGAAAGTAAAAAGTTGTGTAATTATACGGAGGAAATCGGCTAATTTTCGACACAAAAAAACTGTAATTTACGGGCCCTGGTGTCAAAAAAGTGGACAAATTCAGTTGATAAATATAGAATAAAATCTCTCTAGCATGTGGTGTAGCCAGAAGCCAGGTTTGGTGGGTAGTAAATACAAAAAACAAACGATTAATTGTAAAACGTATTTTCTTCTGTGAACAATGCTAGCGTCTAACTGTTCAGGCAATTTTCTCCAAAGTTGATATTCCGCAAGCGATATGGCTGATGTCAAGCCCTCCTGAATTTCAAATCAATATTTTATTTTTGGATGGTACTCTACAAGAAGCCCCTGAAACATTTTCAAAAATTAAAAAATGGCATGAACTTTTCTGGTTAAATTTTATTGCCGGATAGCGTAATGGACGCTATAAGACGATGGCGGAGATGATTTTCGTTCATATAATGAATTTTTCCAAAAATGCAAGAAAACATTTTTTTTCGCCGTTTTCCTACAACTTAAGTATTGAAGATAGTTTTTCCTTAATGAAATGCGTTCATCAAAAACAGATCTTCAAATATTCCTTTCAAATAATCAGTCCTTTAATAAAGATCACATACAATTGTTTAAAAATATAAGTACTTTAGATAATTTTACAATTTTTGAAATAGCAAATTTGAATTTCTCCCGCTTCGTTTGACGAGCTGTCATTCTGAATTCCTTTTGAATTCTGATGATTGTCGGGACGGACAAGGCGCTATTACGACGCTGTATTTTTCATTTAATGTCAAAAACAGTTAAAAATTGTGTGTAATGTACTGTAGGGAGGAATGTATTCTGTGAACGTTTTCTTAAATTTTGGTATCCCCTTGCCCTAACTCATATACAAGACAAATTCTGAGTACACAAAAAACGCGTTTATTCTTCAAATCGCACGAGCGTTTGCTCTTAGAGTTGCATTGATTTAATTGAAATTATCTCAATGAGGTTTTCTCTCTTAATAATAGTATTTAAATATAACATGAAAGAAAAACAGAAAATACCGGAATTTTGAAGGAACATTTATTACAAAAGTTTGATATTTTCTTGTTATAATATTCAACTATGGATATTTGAGATGTGTTTCCGAGAAGTTCATTGTTGGCGACTCCCAGTCCCAGTTGGGACTCTACACCCAGGTGTTAGTGGTGTGGGATTTTTCTTCTCCTAGTTTTGCCTCCACTCCCCTGTACTGAGACAGGGATTGGTAAACTAGGAAAAATAACATAGGGGTTAATACATTTTATGTTGGACAGGCTATTTTATTAGGCCTTTAGGAAGACGGAAATGGGGGTGGAAAAAAGGATTAAATGTTTTATTGATTTTTACTTTCTCGCACTTACTGTCGTAAGAAGAAAAGGTATTGTAATCGTGCACCAGAATACGGCGAATTTTCGGCTTAAAAACCGTCCCATCCTGGTAACGAAAAAGTGAATAAATTTATTTGCTAAATTAAGGGGGAAATCCTTTAACGCGTTGTGTAGCCAGAATTCATGTTTTGTTGATCGTTGTTACCGAAAAATTGAATGACGGCAAAACGTTTGTCTATCAGTCTTTCGTCTGCGAACAACGCTAGGGGTTAAATTGTTCAACCGATTTTGTCCAAAATTGATAATACCCAATCGATCTTGTTGATATCACGGTCCCATTAATTCGAAACCGATATTTTAATTTTGGGGGTACTTTACATAAAGCCCCAGAGATATTTTCAAAATTTTCTCAAAAGCGGCGTCATCGGTTTTGATTATTTTTTTTCCATAATCTCAAGAACGTTTAAGAGAATAGTGTAGATCTCATGTTGGCGTCTGTCTGTCCGTCTGTAGTTAACACAAGCATCTAAACGCCTCACGTTCTTTTTAGTCAAATCTGTGATACATGACAGTTTAAAATCATCTTTGTGAGAGACAAAAGTTATAAGAGTTTCTGTGGTATAGCAGGTAAGCGCACTGTTGGAGAAGCTTAGGCACGTAAGATCGAACCTCATCCACGGCGAATAATTTTTGCGGGTAGAAACAATTTTGCGGTTAATTGTATAGTTATAATCATTCGTATCCATTATAAATATCACATAAAGCATGTGTTTTCAGGCGCCACTACTTATTTTAGTGTGTTAATGTCTTTAAGAATCACGTATAAATATGCCCCTATTGCGATTCTGGCTTCAGAACGTCTGCAAGCGCCCGTGTTGAGCGCTAGCGTTATCGCAACTTTCATCTGTGACGTAATTCAACCTTGGACATAGTCGCCGAAAGATAAGATCGGCAACGACTTCCACAGAGGGTTCTAAAGACCACGGCTTCTGGTTGAAAATATTTCTAAGTAAAATGAGCTATGTAGTTGCGTGGGTTGTAATCGTTTGGGTTCTTATTGCGAATTTGATACCTTTGACACATGTAGAACATTCCTCTAATAAAAAATCTAAGTGCAATGAATATCACGTAACTATTCTTTTCGTAATAAGTGTGCTTGGACAGCGTGTTGAAAAATATCTGTGATAGCACAGTGCGGTCGAGCCAGACCTACGGACTACAGGGATCCGAGTTCAAATCCCAGTAACGCTGGAATATTTTTACCTCCACGTGTAAAGAGAGTTACGTAATGCTGTAGGAGGAAGTGTCGAAATTTTTACAGAAAACACGTTTTGTAAGTAGCTAGTTCGAAAAAAAGTGGATTGTTGGTATTGTTCTTTTATTTTCTATACACAAGGCTGTCAAAACGCTTGTTTTTTGAACCCGAAAAAGTGATTTTCCAAAAATCCTCTTTGTGAATCCGTCTTCGTGTGAGTAATTCTAGAGCCTAAAGTAAACACGATTTTCACCAAAATGGATAGTCCTTGAACGATCTGGCTAATATTACGAATCTTCGAATTTGAAACTAATCTTTTAATTTTGAAGGTACTTTACACCAAACCCCATCATATTTACATAATTTCCTCAAAAAGAGCTCCAATTTTTCTGTAAATCTATTCCTCGAAGCACAAGATGTTTAAAAGTGGCGTACGTTCAATTTTGGGCGAACGATCTGAATTTTCGAAAATTGCGAACAAATACCTATTAACATTGTCGAAAACAAATATTAACGCTAGAGATTTTTGTTTCATGAAATCTCTTTTTAAAGAGAGATATTAAATTAATGTAAATTAAACACTCCACTCTTTCCTAGTAATGATCCACTCTTCACTAGTAATGATTGCTGCTATTGGGTCTAACCGCTTCCTTATTCTTTGGAGGGCTACTGTTTTTTAAATTTTTTTTCCAACAGCATTATCTCAAAAGTACTGGATGAGAACAGTTGATATCTGGAGTTGAAGGGATGGTGTTAGCTCCTATTGTAGGCCTGGTTCCTTGTGATTCCAGTTAAAAATCAGTAACTGCACTGAAACAGCAGAAGCTTCCGCCAATTGATAATCATAAGTGAATCACCATGTACTAGGTAGGGAGGAGAACGAGGAAATCTATATGAATTGTCGCCTGGTCTTTCTTTCTCAGATAAACACTTGGATAGTTTATCAACATCAAATCGGAATTTTAGCGCCTTTGATGTAATATTAAACATAAAAAAATCCCTTCCAGTTGTCTGCGTGTTAATTTTTAGTGTATCAAAATAGCCCCGACACCCGTATTGTATTACATTAGCCTCTTAAGTTGTATCATATTAGCCCCACAAATTTGAGGCTGTATATATCATGACACGATTATTATTATTGCATTATGTAACACAGAAAAGAATATTAATTCTTTTTTAATGACAACCTATTTTCAAAAATATCGTGTCATAAAAAATAACGAAGTAACATCAAAAGATTTATATCACGGTGGTAAAGTTTTTGACTGGAAAAATTAGGCATTTTAGTTTTGATTTTTTCCCTCCCAAATATTGTTACATTCTAAGTGTTTGCTATGGTCATTATAATAGAATATATTTCCTATCATTTGTCATTTTCTTGTTAATTTTGGACATAAATAAATAACAACTCTTAAAGTGTAATACATTAACCCCAATTTTCTACTGTATAATATTAGCCCCGGCTGATCTTTATAACATTGTCGAAAAACAATATGAACGCTAGAGATTTTTGTTTAATGAAATCTCTTTTTAAAAATAGATCTTGTATTAAGATAAATTGAACACCCTGTTTTTTTTAAAAACTGCAAATGCTTCACTTTCTTTTCGCATCGGAAAGGAGGTAGTCTTGTCGTGTACCTGGTGGTGAGGGGGAACCGTGTCAGGTGAGTTAACTTTCAAGACCCGAGTTCGAATCCCGACGAGTAGAAAATATTTTCTGCTGCAGTAGGTCTTTTTTTTTGTTTCTTTTTTGCAGGTTCACATAGTCCGTATTGAATATTGCATAGCAATTACGAATAATACGTGAAAATATATGCTGTTGAGGCAACACTTGTTTTGAACATAAAACACTTTCTAAATAGTATGTATAGTAAGATAAACTTTATTTAGGTGAGTAAACTTAGACCATTCACTTTGATTCTCTAAATTAAAACTTGACGTAACTGAGAACAGTGTCGTCATAAGAGTTATTATGATACATATATCCTTTATTTTTAAATTCTTAGGCCCCGAAACGCGCCTCAAATTAATTATTAATATAATAGCAATAGCTACTTATATATAATATAATTTCATAATTATTTCCAAAGAACCGGAACGCCGTTCCGTCGCGTACCAACAGAAATCAAGCTTTTTATATACAGGATATTCGGGGAAGAAATGTCGAATCTTCGAAAAATAGCTGTTAAGACAATTTTAAGCTTATTTTGTCTAATAAACTACACGGATATTCCAAATGGCTAAGCCGCAATAAACATTCAAAAGTTGGTTTGGATATATGTTTTCTAGGCAACTATTTGCGTTGTAGAAGCATATAAACACTTCATTAATATCTAAATTGTTTATGATTAACAAAATAAATGAATACATTTGATCAGAAAGAAAAATTTACCTAGAAATAAAAAAGCACCAAATTTTCACAGTTCGACTGCTTTTTTATTTCTCGGTTAATTTTTTCTGAACTAATATATTAATTTATATTGTTAATAATAAACATGTTACATGTTTCTGGTCTGTTTACATGATTCTAGAATGCAAAGTTTTGCGTAGAAATCATATTTTCAAACCAAAATTTGCGTGTTTATTGCAGCTCAGCCATTCAAAATATCTATGTAGTTTATTAGACAAAGTATGATTAAAATTGTTTAAACAGCTTTTTTCAAACTTTCGACGTTTCGTTCCCCGATACTCTGTATATCCATGCTTCTTTAAAACCAAAAACAATAATTTGCGTACTGAAAACTAATTAATTAAACCCATGGCAGTATAATTGTTAACATAAGTACTGTCACACATCTTTCGCAGGATAAGGAGTAAAATTTAAAGAAAAATTATAGTTCACATGAATTTTGACAAATTGCGTCTTACTTTCTATGATATTCAAATGGTAACATTATATTACAATATTCAATTGGTTAACAATTTCGGCTAAAGAGTCTTGTTTGATAATTCTCCAATTTCGTATTGTAATAAGATATCTTATGATACTCATGTCGTAAATAACTATTTGACAACTATTATGTTTAGTGTATGTGTCTAGCAGGTTTTGCATTATTCTGAGCAACTGGATCATACGAATCACGTTTACTACGTTATTCACACAGGAGCACATGAATCTCAAAAAAGTATTTAATAATATAATCCTTGCTGATGAATCAACGTTTTATTGATGATTTTAATTTTGAAAATTTTCATTAGTTTGGATGTTTAAATATAGGTATCACATGTAATTACATGTCTGTTAAACACGATAGCATTATATGAAGCAAGAAACATTGTTTTTCGTTTGATCATTCAACTTCATCAATCACTCAAAATTACTTTAATTTTCTCTGCTTATCAGTTTTTTAATCTCAGATCTTCGATGAAGACATGAATCAAATAACATCGTAGATATTTGAGTGTTTTAAAAATAATAACGTGAATAAATGCTTATATTTATTGAATTGGTTTTATAATAACCTGTAAAAACATGGGTTTTCTGTTGGTGTTGGGGATGTTGAAAACATTCAAATAGTAAAGGCAATGTTAAGCTGGTGACCTTTAACATTGTTTATTTGATATTTTTCTTAGGGATAGTTTATAATGGTTAAACGTTTTCAAAGAGTGCACATTAGATACCTCGAATGGCCCGTTTCCGTTTAATAAACCGCTACGTTCTCGCTGTACAGATGGTCGTGCAAAATTCAAGGTTTTGATAGATTCGTAGAATGGCGGCCAACAAACCACCTTCGAACTCTGACGATACTGAAATGTAGTCTGTGTTGGGAAGGTCATATCACTTGACCACCAAGTTCGTTCTATGTATTTTCACTGGGAAATGCTAGTGCATTGATATTTACTAAACTGTAAACAAACGCTAAATCTCTTTGAATTGTTATAACATCTGTTTTGCTTTCTTTTAGTAATATCAACTCGTTTTACCAAATACGTGAGTTTGTTATATTTTCACACTCTACAAGTATTTAATTTTACAAGTATTTATTTTCAAGCATTTAGGAATTCATGAAATTTCAGTGAAACGTTCGCCAATCTAAAAACCTTTTAAATGTATATTAAATATATTAATGTTGTTTAAAAATATGTATTAACAATGCGTAGATTTAGCACATAAAGCTCTGATTTGAATATTATACAATGAAATCATCAAATTAACAGTTTTAGAAAGGAATGATAAATTGAATTGAAAATATTAACTTAAAGTTTATATACGTTTATTTAGAAATTTCTATACTTGTGTAAATATTGTGATGTGTGATTCTACTCATGTGATCTTTCAAAACACAAAATTGAATATTTCTGTATTTGAAAACCTTAACACTACCTTCATCCAATCCAGTGCAGTTTATAGCAAACAGCTAAGCAATATGTTTCCCTATTTTTTAATGGTAATGGTTAAACAAGAGGAACAAATAGTTTCTGACTCTCGGTGTTAACAGGGGACTTAAAAAAATTAATAATACAGTTATTCGGTTGCTCAACACCCCTTTGATAGAAAAACAGAAACAATTGTTTGGGCGTAATGCACCTTGAAAAATATTTTTTTATAATCAATTTCTTTCCTATTTGATAAATATATCGACTTGCAAATTGCAGGACTTAAAAGAGAATATAAAAACCAAATAAAAGTTAGGCTCATACTCGCCGTAAAAATACGAATTTATCATAATTAAATTGGCCACAGAATTTGTTTACAAGCAAGTGCATTTTAAGCGTATGTGGCAGGCAAAAGCGCGGCATTGGAGAACTGTTTTTTCAGTAGGCCCATCCCACGCTATTCTGCTAGCGCGAATGAATTAAGCGCAAACAAATGGGGTCTACTAAGATGTTAATTTCTTATAAACAATTACATATATCTCGAGAACGAGATATAATAGCACCGAACGGATTCCGGAATTTTGCATCACATTTAAACGCCATTCAGATTAGACAATAAAAAATTTGCAACAATTGCAAATTTATAAACAATTTCCAAATTTTGCAAATCTAAAGTGGGGAGAGTCTCCCGATGTCCCAGAACCAAAAACAGCGAATTAACAATTTTGCAACAATTTATAATTTTATAAACAAATTCGAAATATGCGTTAGAACGGCCGGGAAGGCTCCGCAAATTGTGCCTGAAATGAATATCTCAAAATAGCATTTTGTCAGGAGTTACAAATCGATTACTAAAAGTTAGAATAATTGTTGCTAAAATGATAAATATTTACTGGTCTATAGACAATCATTCTGGACGGAAAACCCCGCTTAGAAATATTTTTTTCGTCGTGGCGTACGCGCAGGCAAACTACCTCCTTCGGCAGGGAAATATGACGATATTTCCGTCTCGTACGTAAACGAACTAGCCCCCTCCCCTGAGACAGCGTTCTTTCTGCCCCTTGGGATGTTGCACCAATCACAGACAACTGTGGTTCTACCTGCTAGCGATTGGTCAACGCGTCCCTCCCCCTGCCCTCCCCCAGGCCGAGGGTTGTCCAAGTTTGTCGGCGCGGTGTGGAAGATAGAATTTTGAACGACATTTTTTCTGAGGGAGAGGGTACGTTTGCGTCTTTAGGGGCGCGTGGGCAACGATCGACATAACAACTTCACTACTTAAGTACAACCGAGCGAAACTCACTGTCCGAATATTCTCTACAAAATACACCACAAAAGCAAATACATGCCAACTATCAACACCACAATGCAATTATTACACTGAAACCAAACCCTGACGAATTGTACACAAATCTCAACAATCAAAACAAAACATCAAGGAGGGCCACCATGAAGCAGCTTTGGAAGAAAACAATTGATTATTGATAAGCGTACTATTAAAGAATGATTTAATTAATTAATTTACACCGTAAATGTTGGTGAATCAACACTAACAGTATCTGATAACACACCTAGAGATCACGTTCTTTCTTTTAAAGGAAAAAATACTACAATCGGTTCTTTAGAAGCGCTAAACGAAGCCATGGCAGAATACCTTATTTTTTTAAATATATAGATATTAAATGTATTTTACATCCAGCTAATAAATAAAACTACGATACCAAATGTGTTATAGAAACCATTTCACAATATGTATAATTTTGCTTCTGTCCCTAGAAAACTTCAGATCTTTAGGTGAAATGAAAATCGTATAATTTTTTGTTTTTACAAAAAATTACGATACTCGTTTATCTGTAAAAAGAAGAATAAAATTCTTTTTGTTTTCATTAACATGTACTCTGACTTAGGTTTCCTGACTCAAGATCAATCAAGGATTTTCAAATGACATCATTACATCTTTTATGTAATTGCTAAGAACGGTTTTCCATTTTCGTTTTTAAATGAGAGATTAATCTCTTAATGCACGAGAAATTAAATTCCTCTACCACGATTTCCCTAGGGCAAAATGTATACACCCTGAAAGCACTCATTTTATTGTCTTTAATGGCGCTTGACTTCTGCTGCAACGAGGAGGATGAGATAAAATCGACGTATAAAATCGTTAGATAATGATCTAAATGTTGTTCTTTGTCCGCTAGTATCCTAAATGTCTTGTAAATAAATTATTTACCAGAACAGGCAGTATAGATAACGTTCTCACAATTAATATTAATGTACCGTCTTTCCAGTATGCATACATATAGTATCTCACAAGTAATATTCAAATTTGCATTGTTTTCTTAAGATGACGCAATAGAATTCTGTAATTCTGTACTTCCATTTTCTCTACTTTACACCGCCAACGCGTAAGACCATAGACAATTGTATTTTCATTAGCAATTGCCTTCTGGCCGTAAACTATTGATGACATGCTCCTGTTTCTTTGTACTTGGAAAGTTTGGAGACACCTGCATCATGAAAATTGAACTCTCATTTCAATCCCACTTTGTTGTAAATAGAATACTTGGAAGAAACTGAAGTTCGACAGAAAGTACACAATCATGAAGTTAAAAAAACGTTTTTATTGAATTTCTTACATTGTTTTATATTTAGTTTGAATTTTAGTTTAAACGTTTCTTGTAACGTTTTGATGTCTTTCTGAGTCATAGAACTCTGCCGCTTGGGAAAATAACTTTAACTCTTTACTTGCTACCGATTTCGGTGGCTCAGAACATATTGCTCTCACTGTAGTGCGTCTGACCGGGTGGTCCTAAGGCTCCAATCCCGACAGTGGCCGGATTTTCGACACTTGCTACATGGCTACGTCGACTTCAGCCTCTGTCTGGAGGAGAATTCTAGCGGCCGGCAGCTCTGATCGGTAGACTTCTGTGATTTTTTCAATCAACACCAGGCGAATGCCGGAACAGTACCCTACCAAACGGACCACGGAGCGCGCGCGATCCTTTCTGTTCATTCCTTGTCCTTTCCTCACCCCTTACTTATACTTTCATTTACGACCATACACTATACCACACATGACAGGAGACCAGTAGGGAGTTCAGAGTTTGCCCCAACAGGGGCGGTGCCCCGCTGGTAAGAGGTACCTGGTTGGGGAAAATTCCGCTAGCCGACGTTTAGACTCTGGAATCATGTGAGAAAACAACGTCTCGTCCCAGTAACAATGTATAAAATAATTTGATCACCTTCCTTATGATATCGTTCAATAAATCAAGAGCACAAGTCATTGTTTTCATTTGGTGTTCCCCGGTCAGCAACCTTGTTGAAACTGTAAACCGCTGGTCTTAACGAATCTTTTTGTCCATGGCCTAGTTCTAATGTTCTGTGATCACTGATGACCGACTTCATCGCGGTTCGTCATATTCCAGTCCGTCCTTGAATCTCCTGTCATCCACTAACGCACTTCATTGCCATTCATTGCATTGTGGATGTTCACTTATCTGTCAGTGAATTTCCGCTGCTAAAACTTTGTACTCTTACTGTCATCAGCTGAATCATAGCCGAAATAACCGAGGCTGAAGAGTCATAGTTGCCTCGTGCTTGAAGGATCGCGGGTTCGAATCCCGTCCGAGAGGTGGATGTTTGTCTACGTCCGAATACCGTTACAATTATCCCCAATGTTATTTACAATGGTCGCTATATGACCTTAGTAGATGAAAAGTAACATTAAATAAGAAAAATGAGAAATAAAAACAACAAAACGAATTACTGAATATATTTCACTGTCAGCGTTCTTATAAATTGTTTGAAACATTTTTAACTGACACTGTAACCAGCACACTGCAATAATATCAATGCGCATGGCGTCGTTTGAGATGGCAGGCGTGCCGGAAGACAGTGCACGTAAGTTACAATGAAGTGACAAAATTTGTCAGCAAACATTCAAAACGTGACATGTCCACTTCACACTTTTCTAATAAAAATGAAAAATGTAGCCCAAATATTGCACATTTCAACACTGTCTTTAACTCAACGAATAGAGTACTACTTAATGTATTGTAAGACATCGTACAATTTCTTTTTGGAAATAAAATTCTAGGTAAAAACAATAGAATAGCTCAATTTTTGCCAAATGTTCATGTCACCTTTTGAATGTTTGCTCTTAAACATTTAATGTTTCATCTACAATTGAGAGCGATGACAATTCAAGGGCATCCTCTTCACGTCGACCTGAAGTAAACCCTGCGTCGAAAGCAAATACCTCGAAATTCGCGACCTCCGCTGTCTGCGCTCTCTGCGACGCCGGCGTAGTTCGCGGAGCAGTCCCCGAATTATGCAGGCACAAAACACGAAAGCGTTTAATTGCTGGAGCGAATGGCGTGAGGCGCAACGGAGAGCGCGATGGGACAGGCCGAGGCAACGGTGGCGATGCCGGCGGTGAGGGCAGAGGCGAAAACAGATTTGCCAAGACGTGTGCTTTAGTGAATACGGAAGTGGTGATTTTTCTTCCATGTTGCTTTTTCTGGCATCGTTTCTTGTCATTTTTTCTTTTCTCATTCTTTTAGTTTCTTTTTATCATCTATTCTTATTGTATTATTTTCTTATTGTATTATTCTTTTGTTATTCTATTATTTTTTAATTCTCTTCTTCCTTTCCTTTTTTTCTCCTTTTTCTCTTTCGCCATTTTCCCTTGAGATGTATTCGTAAAAGCATACTGAAGAACAATAATTAGGCAGTTGCTGTTATCTTACAGTATTAGTTAGCTTTTAGTTATTAGCTTACCATATTATTATGAAATGAAGGTTTAGAAGGTACGGAAATGAGCTAGGCTTCTCATAAAATTGGAACATATTACATTTCCATTAAGAACATACCTCGTAGTAATGAATCAAGATGGTTTGAAACCTTCCTTTACTATCTTTCATAGGTAGCCACCATTTTGTCTGTTCCTCTCAGATCTATCCCAGTATTAATATATTTCCCTGAAATAATGTTGCTTATCGGAATCGGTGTTTAATGTTTTGTTTCTGCTCTGGTAGTGGGAAAATACAGACGTCAATTTGTCATTACCAAAATTGGTACTCAGTAGAATTAGTAATAGCTTCAATGTTTCCGCCAGCCCGTAAATACAATGGTGGTTGTGAAGTACTGCGGTGACGGCGGTAGCTGTAGTGAACTACCGAAGCGAGATAATTAAAGAGGCAAACAGTAACGTGAGTGCCTGGGTTTCAAATGTGGTGGGCGAAAGATGAAAGGGAGAGAGAAGTGTGGGTATGTTACAGAGGCACTATCCTTGAGATTCACTATACGGAGGGCAGTGGGAACATATTGGATGCGGGGGGCGTGGCCTGCAATGTGGGTCGTGGGCGTTGGTCATGTACTCTCAGTTAAACAGAGTGGCACTTCAAGGTCACGAGCTGTATGGAGAGGGGAACACAGTCATCCAATCGGGTGCTTCGTTACGACATCCATTTTTGGTAGTGGAGCTCCCGATTGGATGCCAATTCCCCCTCTCCTTCCAGATCGTGACGTTGAAATGCCACCCTGTTCAAATTAAAGTACAGGACGTGGGTTCCGAAGCACGAAACGTGGGACTTGGGGGTAAGAGTGGAACGTGGAGTACGGGTAGTAAGGCGTTCGATGAGGTGCGTGGACGTAGTGTTGGCGTGGGATGTGGAGTGCGAGGCGCGTGATGTGGGGCGTGGAGCGTGGGCGTCGGCCGAGGAGCGTGAACGTGGTGAGGACGTGGGCGAACAAACCTCCGCAATCAGCCTGATGCGGAGCGGTCGACGCTCTTCTTGCCAGGATGCTGGTTCGTGACCCGTAACCTAACTCTCATTGACGCACAGAGGCTTTTGCAGAGTCCTTCGCAATTTGCATTCCCCTCCTCCCCGCCCTTGAGTTCTGATTCTCTTTACTCGTAGGTCTTGCGAACCACAAACTTGATTTCTGAGAGAATCCTCCTTTCTTTGTTTCTCTTCATTTCCATATTTTACTTCACCATCGTAGAGCCTAATTCCACAGGCACATTAGAGCTTGTTTCAGTTATTCCTGATCTATCTCTTGTGGTCTTGAAACAGTGTTGATGAATTAGGCGAAAGAGCTGCAAGTTAATACCCGCATTTGGGACTAAAAATATTAACATTTTCCGCGCAACCATCGTAAAAACACAGAAATGTGAATTTTTATGCAGTAAAAATTAAACTCCAAAACAGGAAAAAATGCCATTGCTGCTGCATTTGTTGTATTAATGTTATTGAATTGGAATGAGAATTTATTCGTGATACAGTATAGAGCTGTGTTGAGTTGCTGTGAGAAGTGGATTGCCGCTTAAAATATGAAGTGTCATCTTTGAGATACATGTTAGACAAAACTGTCTAACATGTTTGGGACTTAGCTGGGTTGTAGATTTTTTGTTATGTTAAGGAAAGGGTAATTAGGCGCGTGTTGGTAAGTCCTAGAAAAAAGAAAAAATAGGAATGGATCACTATATATTGAATTGATCGACCGGAGCGGTAGCTCAGTGCATCAACTGATGTCGCTGCAGCGCCTCTGACCGGGAGGTCCTAGATTCGAGTCCCGACGGCGGCAGAATTTGGACACTAGCTTTACAGCTAGGTGGAATTCTAGCGGCTGTCTGGAGGAGAATTCTAGCGGCCGGCTGCTCTGATCGGTAGTTTTCCGTGGTTTCTCCGAACAACACCAGGCGAATGCCGGAGCAATACCCTAAAAAAAGGGCCACGAATCGCGCGCGATCTATCCTTCCTCTTCCTAGTCCTATCCTCTCCCCTTACACACACATACTTACACTAACATGCACTACACTATCACATATTCCGGGAGACCGGTCGGCAGCTTAGAGCTTGTCCCGGCTGGGGCGGTGCCCCGCTGGTGGGAGAGTCCTGGTTAGGGGGAAACCCCATTAGCCGACGGTAGGTCGCTGATCTCGCCATCCAGTGGGGGGAGATCACCGCCATCTTTCGAGAAGAAACATGCACTACAATTACGTGACTAATGACCAAAGCTGTTGACGCGCACGGAAACACGAGAAAATCAATCAATTGAATTGATCGTAGATTTCCTTTAATAAGAAAAGGCTACGAAATTTGCATTGTTTGAAATGCGCAGTTGGAATGGAAACGAGATGATGGCGTCAAGCGTAACTTGGCAAGTTCGCGAGAAGTTGATTAGTAGTTGGTCTTGCTTAGAGAACATTATGTTCCGTGATCGTTAAAATGATCGTGACTCTGAACTGAAAGTATATAGTGTACTTTCTTATATATCATTCTTGTGATCTATACGGAAAACATCAAAGGGGTGAGGAAGTTTTGATTATTAATTGGAAATTTTTTTCATACATTTTTTTCTATAGTTGATAGCAGGATTTTCTGTTGTAGGCCTAAACAATACCCATGTATATACGTATAAAGATCTCCGTAAAACAATGTGTGTTCATGGATATGCAGTATTTTTTGTCCTAACTTTTCTACAGCATTTCCTTCTGTGCGATGTAATCGCACTAGTTCAGCTAGAAGTAAAATATTATTCTAATCAATGGCATAGCTGAAAGCTCAAATTTCTAACAAGAAGCCTTTGTGAATTTTGAATCCGCATGTACCTTACCTCGTTTATTATGCTTATAACAAAACATGCTCCCCTGGAAAATAATGTCGAGACTCTAATTTTGCTTTTCTCCTTCTCGGTGAGACTAAAGTGAAAATTTCAACATACTAGAGCGGGGGATATTCTGCATACAATGCGGTTTCGAGTGATGCCGTCTAGACAATAACTTTATAACACCACGAAGTCAAGAAAGTTGTATAAGCTGTAGAACCCTGCCTCACGTGGAGTCTAGTGTATGTAGAACTTCGGGATGAGAAACTAGCGAAGTTATTGCGGCTCCTTGCGCAGCGTCTCAAGAGGAGATAAATAGACGATAAAGTTGTAAAGTGGAATGCAGAACGTTGTATTGCGCTTTAAAGGGAGATAAAGCTCGTGTAATCCTTGGAGAAGGGTGTGGATAAATAAGTTTTTTTTACAAGAATACAAGAAACACAGTACTGCTTACTGCTGCAGCTTGTTCTTGTATGCAGTTCCTTATGTGGTAAGCTTTAGTGTCTTGGATTTACAGTTTCATGGAGACGGTATAGCACTTGGGTTGAGATATTTTATAAACATACTTTTTCTAACAATTTTTATTTCGAAGCATTGTTTGTTGTAGATGTTTTGCAGGTATAATAAAACGGATATTTCGTGTCTGGATGTTTTACCGCATTTTGTTTGCTGTTCAGCTTTGTATCTCAAAATTACCTGTTAATCTTGTGATTTTATTAGAGGTTCCAAAAGTACTTCTTTGAAGCTGCTATTTATTGTATTTATATTATTTTTATTCTCTTGCAATATTTGAACCCTTTGTGAATTTTAATGAGATGATACGAAAATTATCAGTTCAATGTTAGTTGAATTTGGTTTTGTTTTGAGACTAATGCGAGATGAAAATGAATATGGAACACTAGAATTGTCCATACGGTTTTAACATAGAAAATTAATAATTTATATCCGTACTCATTTCATACTTTTGTTATTTAATTTTTGTGTTTCGCGCAATATCCAGAATTAGAATAAATAATTAAAGCTCTTACTTTCTTAAAGATCTAAAACATTTACGGTTTTTCTGAGTCATATGAAATAATATTCAGAACATACATGAAAATACACGATTGCACAATACAATGTCTTGTATACAATTTCTCAACAACAATGAAAAATATTTATTTTTTTACAAACTTTACGTAGTTTTTATGAAAACACCTACTCGAGAATTGACGGAATGCGAATAGTAAACGTTTTTCTTCTAGAAACACGTTTCCTTTTCAATTCTTCGAAGTATACTTTAAGCGCAGAGAAAAGGCGAGTGCCACAGGGAGATAACCTAGGTTATAACCCGAAGATATTTCTTCAGTTCCCGAATGAAGGATGACCCAACATGTTATTACGACTACCATCTTTCAAATTTTATTGAGCAGGAGTGACTCACAATGTTCGTTGAGCACTTTTCTATCGCACTGGTCGACATTCTTGTGGTCGCGTTCGTAGAAATACGAAATGGGACTATAAAACATCAGTAAAGAGAGAGATTGTACTCTCTATCCTTGTACGATGACAATTACGTGGGACAGGTTATTCGTTTAAACACACTCCCCCATTGTTCTGACCAGTCAATTCATGTACCGCAAGAAAACCTGAAACATTTTTCACATTACAGGAAATCTGAACGCTTTCTCATCGCTGCTCAATGTACACAAGATTACCCTTTGTAGTCAACGATCACAAGTTACTGATAAGCGAACATCTCATTTCGCAACAAAAGAAATGAAATGTAAGAAATACTGAATTTTCCAATGCAGTGGTTGGATCTGTAAGACACATCCTCATATATTACATTGTTTCTTTATATGACCACAGCTGCAGCGTGTAACCGTACCTTCCTCGGCTTGTCAGTTGACAAGTAAACTGGAATTCTCTTCGTGGCTTATAAGTTATTGCATCATTCTTTGGTTTCTTGGGACCATGAGCCCCAGCCAGTTCATTGATGACCGTCATGATGATGATGATGATGATGATGATGATAAAGAGTAGGATTTTAAAAATAATTGTATTTTTACTGCACATCAGATTCTTGATGATTGCGACTTCTGTAACGTTCAGGATGTAGTGCTTGTGATGAATCGAAGAGCTAAGCAAAATTACTTAACCTTACAAAAACCTACTTTTGACTGATACAAACGGCGAGTAAAATGATTTGTGAATTAATGGAAATGGGATGTGAATTTCGAAACCTCTGTATCTCGCGTGGCCATATAATCGCGCGCGGCCTCGACAGACGGTCGCCAGAAACATATTGCACCCGCTGTTTTACTTTCACTAAAGGATGGCTTGAGTAGCCTACTTTCGAGGCGACCGCGCGCGATTTCAGATGTTCTCTGGTGTGGAAGCTTTGGCGTAATTCGTTTAGGATCCTCCAACTTGTTCTGTATGGTAAAGCCGAGTACTGATGAACAGCTTAATTTCTCAATTAAAAAGTAGCTTTACTTTAGTATTAAAGCAAACATTTTATCGAAAATTCTTTTTGCGCAAGTACTGCGCAATTCGATTGCGTAAATCTATGAAAGATAATCTTCATCTCAGCTATACTAAGTATAGCTGAGATGATGTCATATAATATTCATGTGTCATATGTCATATAATTTAATTTTTGAATGTTCCAGAAAACTCTTTAAGTAGGAAAGAAAATTAAATGGTATGAAGTGCAAATCAAAATAAATTTCGGAATTACAGATTTTGGAATATTCACTACCAGGAAATATTTGAAGTTCGAGTATTGTACCAAAACGGTATAGTATAATTAAAATATGACTATTTATAACAGAAGAGTAAAACCTGATCCTCAATGAATATTTTCAGTGAAACAGTTCTAATTATTTTTCAGAAAATATCTTTTGAGTGTTTCCTAAAACGAGAATAGTGAGCTTATTTTCGCAGAAAACGTTTAAGTTTTCCGTAAACCGTTTGGCCGTCTAAAAACACAACTAGTACCTGAGCCAGTTTGTAGAAATTTTACCAAAATCAATATTGCCCCATCGCGCTCTCTTTCTTTCTCTCCCTCTCTCTCTCTCTCTCTCTCTCTCTTTATTTCTCTTTCTTTTTCTCTCTTTTTCTCTCTTCCTTTCTCTCTGTCTCTCTTTTTTCTCTCTCTTTCTCTCTTCCCTTCTTTCTCTCTCTTCCTTTCTTTCTCTCTCTCTCTCTTCCTTTCTTTCTCTCTCTCTCTCTTCCTTTCTTTCTCTCTCTCTCTTCCTTTCTTTCTCTCTCTTCCCTTCTTTCTCTCTCTCTTCCCCCTTCTTTCTCTCTCTCTTCCCCCTTCTTTCTCTCTCTCTTCCCCCCTTCTTTCTCTCTCTCTTCCCCCCTTCTTTCTCTCTCTCTTCCCCCCTTCTTTCTCTCTCTCTCTCTCTTCGTTTCTTTCTCTCTCTCTCTCTTCGTTTCTTTCTCTCTCTCTCTCTTAGTTTCTTTCTCTCTCTCTCTCTCTCTCTCTCTCTTCGTTTCTTTCTCTCTCTCTTCGTTCTTTCTCTCTCTCTCTCTCTTCGTTTGCTTTCTCTCTCTCTCTCTCTCTCTCTTCGTTTCTTTCTCTCTCTCTCTTCGTTTCTTTCTCTCTCTCTCTCTTCGTTTCTTTCTCTCTCTCTCTCTCTTCGTTTCTTTCTCTCTCTCTCTTCCGTTCTTTCTCTCTCTCTCTCTCTTCGTTTCTTTCTCTCTCTCTCTCTTCGTTTCTTTCTTTCTCTCTCTCTTCGTTCTTTCTCTCTCTCTCTTCGTTTCTTTCTCTCTCTCTCTTCGTTTCTTTCTCTCTCTCTCTTCGTTTTCTTTCCTCTCTCTCTCTTCGTTTCTTTCTCTCTCTCTCTCTTCGTTTCTTTCTCTCTCTCTCTCTTCGTTTCTTTCTCTCTCTCTCTCTCTTCGTTTCTTTCTCTCTCTCTCTTCGTTTCTTTCTCTCTCTCTCTCTTCGTTCTTTCTCTCTCTCTCTCTTCGTTTCTTTCTCTCTCTCTCTCTCTTCGTTTCTTTCTCTCTCTCTCTCTCTCTTCGTTTCTTTCTCTCTCTCTCTCTCTTCGTTTCTTTCTCTCTCTCTCTCTCTTCGTTTCTTTCTCTCTCTCTCTCTCTTCGTTTCTTTCTCTCTCTCTCTCTCTTCGTTTCTTTCTCTCTCTCTCTTCCTTTCTTTCTCTCTCTCTCTCTCTTTCTTTCTTTCTCTCTCTCTCTCTTTTCCTTTCTTTCTATCTATCTATCTCTCTTTCTTTCTTTCTTTTCTATCTATCTCTTCTCCCTACCTCTCTCTCTCTCTCTCTCTCTCTCTCTCTCTCTGCAACACGGACTTCTAGAAATCATTTCTTATTTTCTCACTGATTCCAGCAAGGATTCTGTGAATACATTATAATAAACACATTAAGAACGCTTATGAAAAGAGCGAAACTCGTGACAAGCCATCGCGGTGTTTTATTTAATTCCTGTGAGCCCATCAACTTTAGGAGGAAAGGTTGCTGTCAGCTTTTCAGAGGACCATTTTGCACGTTAGAACCCGAAATACACAAGTTTCTTCTTCCGAACCTCGGAATTAGTCTTGGAAACGAAACCATCCAGCCCCTACCAGCTGCTACGCCGCGTGTACAAGGACCGTATTTAACGGAATGTCAGCGCCTTCTAGTGTTGTATTTTCTGTCCGATCTACTTCATAAAATATCACTGAAAAAATATTGCCATGAAACTTACGGTCCATGGAAATTGTAAATTCGTGTTCTGTAATATTTTATGAATAAACGTTGTGTATATGTCTCATATTTCTCACGAATACTTGTCTGCAATTAACTTTGTTTAGTAGTGATTAACTGCTATTCCGATATTGGTAAAATGAGTTTTGAAATAATTGAGTCAATCATGAGGCATTCTTGTTGACTCACTCTTATTAGCCTTGTAGACATACATTGTGTTCATCTATTAGTTACAGAAATTATACGTTAACGTAAGGTTTTATCATTATATCACAGTTACAAGTGCTTTAGATATTCTACTTTTTTGACGCAATCCAAACTGACAAGAACGATAAAGTAATTTTGGTACGACATTCAATAATAGAAACTAAAACGAGAGAATGGACATTGCCAATTAGTATATAGTACTAATTAGTCGTTCACCGACTTTTCGGAAAATTTATTATCATCCTAGGGACTTACAACAACAAACAAAACCTAGAAATAAAAATATACGATTCTTAACCACATATCAGGCCTTTTGAGAATACACGTGACTATATCGTATATCGGGAACACCTCATAACCCCATGACGTATCTATGCTTAGCAGAGTAATACTCCCAATCCTAATGAACCAGCTGTTTCTACTACATTATTTATACCATCAAGGATATTCCATGGAACAACATGCATGAAATATTCTGTGTATTTGGAGCCCTAATACACATTCATGATACTCTTAATGTCTTTGTAACTAAAATCTTGCAAAATGCTTCTTGTTTTGTAAATTGGAAAAATATTGAAGTTTGGCACAACTATATTTATGAGGATTAAGTTAGGTGTACATGGGAATTATGCAGTGAAATTGCAGGATGACATTGAGGTATTCTTCCTTGAAAAGTGTATTTTCTGGGGAAAATGTCGCAAGTCAACCTGAAGATCAGCGAATTTCAATTGCAGCGGGTGGAACATAGTTATCTCCCGGTAAATAACATGTCCTGCACTTACGGGAGAAAAGTGGACGCGCCAGGAAACTTAAATTCTTGTTCTTTTATTTACTAGATGGATCACTACATTGAAGCTAGACGGTTAGCGTGACACACAGCTAGGTTATTAAGTGACGTTATGGTCTATTAACTTTTGCAAATGTTACAGAATAATAAAGATCGTTATGGTAATAGGAGCCAATAGTTAGAGAATCTTCGCAAGGTAAATTCCTAACAGACCAAAAAAAATCGTAGAGCTTATTCTTTGAGAAACTGTGGATGATGACTTCTCTCATGTTGAACAGAATAAAATAGGATTATGCACACTCAATGTAAGAACCTTGAGAATCTTGCATGCGTGAAAGAAATGCACTCTAGAACGGCACTGTAGCTCGGAAGACCATCTTCAGTACGAGTGATATTATTATTTTATTTTATTCCTAAGAAATAATATAAATTTATCTTTGTATCAGTTTTCATCATTGCTCAACAATATGTTTGTTGAGAAAGAAAAATATGCAGATGCATATACATATTGAGAAAGAAAAAAATTGCGAGAGCTGTTATCGAAAATGAGAAAAGTCTGTATCAATGTGAAAATGTGAGATGGAGGATCGAGAAGGAAGAGTTCAGTCAGATTCAATGTGACGTACAGTACTGGAAACATAAATTGATCGCGGCCGTCTGCGGCTAAGTTCAGCTTTTGCACGGCTTGGACAGCCCTTGTCATGACGAAACGTCGCAGGCGGAGCCTCACAAACCATCGTAGCCAATCTCAACGCACGGGGGAGTGCCCTAACAAAATTACGTCGTACAAAATGGCGGGCGCCGCCAGTTCAGATGTGGAAGTATTTTCAAATGAAAAATACATGAAAGAAACACTTCAATGAACATGAAAAAAAATTCATTGAAATATATATGAACTCATAGCGCTTAACCACTGTTAACACAATTCTTTTTGAAGAAATTACATTCATATAAGATAAAATAACACTAATTTTAGAACAATTACGTTCTTATAGATATTTAAATTCCAATATTCTTGTCCAAACGCAATTTATGAACTTTATCAATGACCAGTTTACTACAGAATTTTGTGATAAGAAAAACGATTATAACTGCATATTTTCAATTGTTCATATGTATATTACATTTGCAAAAATGCAAAATACTGTCTTTCTCGAATCGTTAGGACTTCTAGGGAACCATTTCAATAAAAGAAAGTAAAATTCAAAGACCAGCTGTATATTTATCATTAAAGTAACAATTAAACTAGATATTAAGCAATTAATTTGCATCTCATGTCAAAATTGTTATTTTGCTATCATCAAATCAGGGGCAATTTGGGGACACTTCTCGGCAGGAATTGTGCATATTTCGGAATTGTTTATAAAATTGTTAATTGTTGCAAAATTGTTAATTCGCAGTTTTTGGTTCTGGGACATCAGAAAACCCTTCCCACTTTAGAATTGCAAAAATTGGAAATTGTTTATAATTTTACAAATTTTGCAATTCTGTTTTATTCTCTCATCTCATTTCCCTTTACACAAGATGCAAAAATCCGCAATCCAACCGGAGCTATCGCCTTTCGTTTTCGAGATATGCAATTGTTTATAGGATCCTAGGGTCTGATGACAACCCTCACTTGTTTCCAACCCCCAATTCATTCGATCTTGGCTGTCAAGTATAAAATTCAAATAGTTTTGCAGTGTCTTGCTATCTGCTGATTAAATTGTATTAACGATTTGTGACTTACGACAAATCGGTGGAAATTGTTGCTAATAAGCTGTTTTTTAACTTTCGATTCTTCATGTATCGTTGACACACGTTTTATTATAAATAAATTCTCTGGCAAATTTCAAAACGCTGAGACGAACTGTTATCCTGCAAATTTGAAGATTTCTTTGTGGTTGAATACATTCTATTCAGTGGTGCAAAGTGTATGCCAATATGTTTAACGTCTAGCGAGGAAATTCATTATCAACAAATTATTTTGCAAAATGCTTTTGGACAGAGCGGTGGCATGAGAGATCATTTTCGTATTTATTCCACGAGGCAAGTTTTAGGCAGCAGATACATTCTGTGTATTAATTTTAATTTTGGTGAAATTGAATCACATGTGAATTTTCAAATACAACCATACATTTTTTACCTGTAATGAATATATCAATAGAGAAATTCAATGATGTCTCATTGGTTAATCATTTAAAGAGTAATAATGTATATTTGACACCGGGCTTGAGCAATCCTTAACTCTAAGGCAAGCAACGCTTATCATTGGCTCTTCTAGTAATTCAGTGGCCTAGCCTCGGAAGATTTCCCCGTTCTCCTCGCCTTAAAAGGCATAAGAGGCGGAGTCTGTAGAAATTGGCACCAATCCAATAACACTTCCCTCCCCTGGAGAATGCTTCGTTACTCCCTTTTGTAGGAACACGTTCTTGTCGTGTATTAAATTGTGAAAAGTAATTTAAATTCAATATAATAAACGAATAAGAGTTTTGTTTGCATTGTAATGCTACACACATTTAAATACAGAAATAAAACATGCAACTAAACAGTGTACACATGTTTTAGGTAGACGAAACTTCTTTCTTATTATAACACTCATTTGTATACTTTTCACAGACAATATTGAGAAGTACACCATCAATCTGATGATTTGTTCTGTAATAATCGATCTTATACCTAATTGACATGTAATGATAGAAATTTCTAATGTTTGGTATGGGAAATTAAGCATGAGCTCAGTTAATTTTAATGAGAGAGCAAATTTGTGATGAAAATATTTTTTTAATGCATATATTCCAAATCCATATACTTCCTTACATTAATTAACGTTGTTTCCATTTCCATTGAAGGCAAGGACATAACATCCCTCACGCGCCTATGTTTTGAAATGACTCTCAGAGAGGTCACTTGCTCTAGTCGCCGTGTTATTGAATTGAACTCTTGAAATGTTCTGTTCATACAGTAGTTCCCGAAACACGTAAATTCCAACAGGCGATCTCAAACTTATAGTAGTCGAACCCTACTTTCAAACATTAGTAGATACCGCGGACTGTGAGACCCCACGTCAAGTTCGAAACATACTTCATTCTCGTTCATGAGCATGTGTTAATCTGTCCAACTTTTTTTGTGTCGGAGGGGCTGTGATTCTTGGAGAGATAATAATGTAGTGGACATGGAAACCACTCTCTGCACCTAAGCGAGTTCGTTTCCTAGTGTGGACAAAACTTTTGGGGATTGGAAACCTTTCTGCGGACTTCATGAATTATTATAATACTGCGATACCAAATAGTGCGTCCTATTATCATTATAGTTTTAATTCAATTTTTTGTCTTTCATTTTGTTTGCATTTTAATCAGTTTTATGTTTCTTATATAATTTTGTTAATGTATTTTAGAAATGGGGTTTAACTGATGCCAATGTTATTCTTGATTTAAGCTAGATTGCTGTTTCCAAGTACTCGCGGTTCAAGTCACGTCTTATTGCGATCGGTGAGCTGAAGAATACCTGCAGTAAGAAAGGACTGACAATATGCCAAGCTTCAGAAAAAAAGTTTCAGAATCTCGAAGGGAATATTGATGACTAAAATAAAAGATTGTAAAATGTCGCGATCGTAATAGTTGTGACTGTCAATCAAATAATATCCTAGCAGAATCTATAGCAAGGGCGGTCAGTTTTGCCCGCATGGGCATTCGTGTTCCTATTTGTGCCTCGCGGGTGCTGCCACTCAAAATCGTCGCTGCAGCGGGCAACGAAAGAAACTTGAGCGCGAAAACATTTCTGGGAGGTGGGTAACTTAATTACAAAATAGAACAATGTCTTCATGAGGTTTTCATTAAATAAAACATAATAACTGTTGTAAAAAGCGCTTATTTATTGGAAAATATAAAAATTCGTAATGAAAATTTTCTGAGAAATAGAATTATACAGAGTCCCACCAACTATGGGCCACCTCATAACTTCTAAACGGTTCCCGATATCGAAATACAGTTTTCGCTTAACAATGCGGAAGCATGAGGGAAGTAATGTGCGGTAGAGATATAATTCGAAATATTTTTAGTTTTCGAAAAAATTAATTATCTTTGATTTTTTAAATGGGACCATATATTTCTTTCACTAGCGATAGATAATCATAAATAGACGAATGCATTGATGTAACATACGTTAATATTTTGATAGTATATTGAGTATAAAATTATACTTTCAGACATATTATTTTGAACTAAATGTACGAGATTTCCTGTTAGCAACCGTTGCCATTGTCGCATTAGGGGAAGATTGCCTTCGCGGCGCCGGCACTTTTGCGAGAACAGGGGAAAGGTCGCGAAGGCCACTTTCCCCAAAAGCGACAGTGTCGACGGCTGCAAGAAGAAAAATTGCACGTATAATTTCAAATCTCAAGTCTCATAATATAAATATATAAAAATGGGTTTATAAGTTTATATTATTATCGGTTTTTTACATCACTACCAATGCGTGAACTATTTTTTTATTTCATCGCAAAATATCAAAAAATACTAATACAGTAACGTAGACGAGAAAATGATTCACTAAACTGCAGTAGTATGGGATTAACTGATGCTCTTATTGTGGTGAAGTGAATTATTTATTAAAAAACGGTGGATTTTCGGCAGAAAAAAATTCATTGCCGGATCCTGATAACGAGAAAGTGGATAAATGCAGTTGCTTAATTAAGAGAAAAAAGTCCTCTAATATGTGATGTAGCCAGAATTCCTATTTTATGGTCCTTGATACCGAAAACTCAATTGCAAGCGAAACGCCCGTCGTCTGCCCGTCTGTGAACACTACTAGCGCTTAAAACATGCGTAGGATTTTTTTCAAATTGAAGAAACATCTATCTATCAGTAGTTGAAGCTTTGAAATTTTGAAAACCATTCTTTAAAACTTGGGGTTTTTTAGATTAAGCCCCACGGACATTCTCGAAATTTTCTCAAAAGTTTTGTTCAACATTTTTTCTTTAAATTTATTGTAATAACAGAGCAAAATACGCTTATAAAAGTGGCATAGGTTCTATTTTCACGGTTATCAGGATTTTCAAAAATTGCAAAAGTTTGAACTTTTCTAGCGTCTTGTCACAACTGAAAAAATTGCAAATTTTTTGCGAAAATTGACCAATTGAATAACAAAAAATTAAACTAATGTTAAAACGATAATAATATAGAAGATGTAGCATTCCAATACTATGAAAATCGAAAACAGTACACTGATTTTTGGAAGGTTTAGATACCTGTAAATGCCTTTTATCCAAAACCACAAATTTTTGGAGTTGATCACTTTTATCAATAATCCTGCGATATTTAAGAAGCTATTTAAACAGTAAAAATAAAAATAATGCCTTTACATATTTATGGGCTTTAAGAGTGTAATACAAATTTATTGGGGATTCTATTGTATTTTATTTCAATTATCTATGTCCCCGTCTGAAGTTGGGGCTCATGGCAGTTGCTTAGGCCAAAGGACGACCTTGCGAACAACTAGAAAACTCTAGCAGAAACTTCTACGAATCTAATACGAACGATATGTTAGAAAGAATAAAGATATCAAGTTTAGAAATTAAGAATACTCTCCTTATTCCCTTATATTTCAAAAGTTCAAAATGTTAGCAACTCTCTGATATTTGGAAACAAAATAAAATGGCCGTTTTTGTAAGCTTAAAAAGTCTTCGTACACACCTGTTGAACAAAACATATTACGTTATTTAATACTGGATATGAATTCCATTTGCTTTGATTATTGTCTCTAGTCTTTGCAACATAGATTTCAGCAACGTTGCCGTATTCGCAGGGTCAATTAAACTTCGATCTCTCAGACCTCTCATGTTAAATATTTTTTTATTAGACAAACTGTATTTTCTATTTTCAATCCCATAACTGACCACATATGACCTACGGGGTCATATGTGATCAGTGAATGTTAGGGAATTTAAGACGTGAATGAATTTGCTTTCTTAGTGTTTTAAGGTTGCTATGATCTAGTGGCGCCTCTAGGGTGACCAGATTAGTAACCAGGGAGGGCACCAAATATAAGAATATTTACCGCTTAAATGTCCGACCTATTTTCAATACTGGACATTTGATTGATGCACAAGTCTGGTCTAAGGGATTCCAATTCTTTTGTTAATAATCTGTTTTTATAATTCAAGTTTCTGTTGGGTAAATATATTACTTTATTTATGTTAAAAATGGATGACGATATTCATATTGTTTTGTGAAATTTTTAATTTAAAACACGTTTACGAATTCTCGTACAGATCAAAATACAACCAATTTCGCACAGAAGCATTCAAATTTCAAAATTTATTGCTTATTTATCCTTGAAAATCGATTTTATTACATGGGAGTTTTTTTGTTTTTTTTTCTCCCTTTCAAAATTCAAAATTTATTGCTTATTTATCCTTGAAAATCGATTTTATTACATGGGAGTTTTTTTGTTTGTTTTTTTCTCCCTTTCAAAATTCAAAACTTAAGTAGTATATGATTTAGTGTAGGGATCACAGAATTTTGAAAATGTGCACACAATTCACTTTTCCCCATAGCCCGTCATACGCAGTTTTTAACTGTTTTTTGACGTAAATAAATAAATAAATAAATAAATAAATAAATAAAGCATTGAGGAACAGATTTTTTAAACACCGTGCTAACATACGTTCCTAACGTGTTTGCTAATGTCAAAATTCAGGTAGACACATGGCGTGGTCGCACATGATTTGTGACCGACGAGTGCAATAAGCTCACATAATTCCCTCTCACTTTCTTCCCTACAATGAAGAAACCATCCTTGTGTTAAAGGGCCAAGCGGCGGCCACAGGCCTCCTGTGTCCAATGCCCTGTTGCCAAATCCTGAGCTGTTGCCACTTGCTCGGTTATCGCTTCCCAGCTAGGATAACAAAAATTACACTGCTGGCTTGAATAGCCGTTACAGCTTTCTTTCGGAAAATAAAGGTTTCAGTGCAGCTGGTAATTAGTCGATTCTCAAAAATATTTAATTGAAAAAAGCACCTACCATTGACGCAGTTATTCACTTTCTATTCATCTGACTACCAATACAAACAATAAAAAACCGGTCTTATTTTCTTGTTTTATTGGTAACGGTTACGTAATATATTACAACTTTTACACTACTAACACTTCATTCTTGTAATAAACCTTAAGGAAACGACAGAGACACGGCTGAGAGACAAAAAGATATATAATTATTGAAAAGCAAAACGATATATAAAATTCCACGTCTACAACTGATTTCAAAGTCATTTGTCAGATACATACTCTAATGTACAGAATAAAAAATGAGTAGTGCAGGCTAGGATTTGAACCCGAGATCTTCAGCACAAGAAGAAGCCACCCTATCAAATACGCTACGATATTGTCCTTGGGCAGGTCATTTATGTAGTGTTTTGAATATTACAATGTTCTTGATGCCAGAAAATTCTTTCGAAAAATCGCAAAAGCTACTGTTTATTTCAGACAAAATTCTAAATAAAACGTATTTTAAAATTTAGTATTTAAAGCGATTGCACTTGGAAATAAATCTCCAGCATGTGTATTGGTGGTGTTCGAAAACATATATATTTTCACTATATAACTCAAACTTTTGCGAAAAACACTCATATTTTAAGAAACGTGCACATGAGATGATTTGAAAGACTAATAATGAAGAGCAGATTACATTAAGAAAGAAATATGTATAATTATCTTTCGTCTAACGCAGTGTATTCTTCAGGCAACGTTCACAGAAGTAACGAATAGTACACAGAAAACTGCCAGAATAGCAAACATTCGTTTCGGTACATTTTTCAGTTTTAGAGGAATATCATTTTGTCACTCAAGAGATCTTCATTGTATTAATTGTAATAATTAATTAATTGTATTGTAATAATTTTTTCAAATATACAATTTGTCCGATTTGTTACACACGATTCAAGCAGGAAGCTTTAAGTTAAATTTACTATGCGCACGAATAATATGAAACAATTGAATATTTGTAAAATTGAAAAATTAAAACTTTGTATGGAAAAAGACTTACAATGTTTTTAAGTACACGTTGCAATGGTTGCGATAGCTCAGTGGCATCGTTACAGTTTTCCCTGTAACGTTACTGACCGCGAGGCCCTAGAGTTCGAGTTCCGACGTTGGCGGATGTTCGACTGTGGTTACATATGTAGGTCGAAAAACTTTGGAGCCGTTTTTAAGAAAAGTTTGAAAATGCTTCCCAGGGGCTTCAACTAAATTACCCCAAAATTTAAAGAATTATTTTCAAAATCGCAGGGCCTCGATTCGGGCCAGATCGTTAATGGAAAATTAATTTTGACAAAAATTCTACGAATAGTTTACACACTAGTGTTCACAGAGAAACAGACAGACAGACCAGCGGACACATGGACGGAGAGACGGACGTTTTGATATAATAACAACACTCTCTTGGTAACTTAAGACCCCAAAACGTGTAATTCCATTAAATTCTCGACATCGATTTACTGCAACATTACATACATACCTCTCTAAATATTACTTTTGTTACTCCGAATGTTTACGAGGAAGTAAAAATAAATATATAAATAAATACACTTTCACACACCACAGAGTAGGTTACACGCAAAAAAGAATAATTACAGAGCCCGAATTCCTGCCCGTGAGAATGCAGTTCTAATGTTATTACATAAACAGGGGGTCCCACCAACTATGGACCACCCCCACAACTTCTAAACGGTTCAGGATATCGAAATGAAGTGTTTGCTGAATAATGCGAAATCATGGGGCAAGTAACGAGCCGTAGAGAAATTATCTACAATATTTTTAATTTTCGAGAAATATAATCTACTTCGATTTTTTAAATGGAACTATATATTTTTATCACCAACAAAGGATAGACCATGAAAAGAGGATTAAAATGATGTATCATTTGCTAATATTTTGATAGTAACTTGAGTATAAAATTAGGCTTTCTGACATGTGATTTTGAATTAAACGGGTAATCGTTGCAACTCTCGCTTTTGGGGAAGGTGGCCATCACGACGTCTAGACTGTTGCGTCTTGACTGAGAGGGGTGGCAGTGGGGGATAAGAGGCATAACTACAGTAATTCTTAGTGATGGCACAGACATCACATACCAATTTTGACAATCAGAATGGGAGACATTTTCCATTTATTTATTTGGATTTAACTTGCCTTCTACTAAAATTTCAAAACATAGATCGCTCCAAAGAACGATATAAAAAGTTGGTAGCGTAAAGAAGATGTTAATAATAATAAATATCATTTTCAAACTGAGTAAGAAGCCAACCACCGTCTCTTCGTTGGTAAATGTCATTTTTAATTAAAATGATCACTCGTCCACTTTGCAACCATACGACTGCTGATCTTGAATGGAAAAGAAAACTTTACACTTCCGTCTTCTGCATTTTCAAGTTTGAGGCAGAACTTGGCGCTATGAAATGAGAAACTCTCTAATCAGAATGAACAATAGCGAATGCAGATATGCATTTTTGTTAAAGTTTTGTAGTTACACTGTTAGAACTGTCAAGAGTATTTCAAGTTTTTTATTACTTTGATCTTCTGGTAGTACGTGTTTAAATAGGAAGTTAAGTTACTGTGAATAATAAGAGAAAATGTCTACCTATCTATTATTTGATGAATTAATCAAGATATTACAATAAAATCTTTAAGAATTCATTCGCTTCCCATATATTAAAGTGATAGCTTGTTTCTGCATTGAGTTCGAGTTTTGTAAATTTAGAAATGACCTTTATTATTATTATTATTATTATTATTATTATTATTATTATCGTTTTCGCTACAATATTTTTATTTCGTTTTTTTCGATTATCGTTGATTTGGAATTTCAGAAGAAGAAAAGTTCAACTCAGATGAACAACTGGGAACAAATTCTCATTCAGATCGTTAAAATTGATGTTTGTTCATATGTTTTTCATGTCAATATCATGAATTGCTGCAATTACACCTTCATCCTACAGGGCCATCTCTCTCACACTCCTCTCTTCACAAAACAGTATCAACGTCGCGAAGGCCACCTTCCCAAAACGGCGACTGTTGCAAAGGCTACCCGTTTACTTGAAAATCTGATGCAAAAAAATCTAATTTTATACTCAAATTACTCTTAAAATAATAACATATGATAAATCATTTTATTCCAATATTCATGATGATAACATTGCTGATGAAAAAATATATAGTTCAATTTAAAAAATCAGAGATGATTAAATTTCTCGAAAACTAAAACTATTATAGAGAATTCCTCTACCAGCATGTTACCTGCCCCAAGATTTTGCATTGTTCAGCGAAAACTGCAACTCGATACCCTGAACCGTTTAGAAGTTATGGGGATGGTCCATATTTGGTGGGACACCCGGTATCATATAAACATTAGAAACCCTATGTAACTTGATCGATGATAAATGAAAGCGATTGCTGTATACTAAGCGAATGAATAGGGATGACTAAATACGTCTCGTAGTGGAAACCTCGAAATGTTTACTTTTCATAGCGTCAACTTCGGGTAGCTATATTTTCTTAACTAAACCCTAAAATATCCAAGCAATTATTTCAAATTAAATAAAACTACAATTTTATTGACAATAATACTAACCTGATATGACCTTCTACAAACAATTATAAAGAGATGTGAACTTCTTCATCCTAAATTTTCATCCTAAATCGTTACTTTTAATTTTAACGATTATGTTAATGTTTGCTACTCAGAGACACGGAGCACGCTCGAAAGAACACAATAAGTAAACGAAATTGAGGATATTATGATTATTATGTCGTAGTAGCTTCATTGTTGAAATGACGACTGATTCTTTCATATGAGATTTTCTGTGTTTCATGAAGATGACCTCGGTGTATACGTATTTCGAAGACGTGTAAACTTCCATGATTTTGACGCAATAAGCGATGACCTCAAACAATCCACATCGATTCAGAGGGTAGTGTCAAAAATCATTGGCGTGTTAGTGTCGAATGGAAAAGAATACGTCTAGGAATTGTTCTGAACTTGGAATAATTGAATTTTAAAAACATGTTTATTTGCAAACTTTGCACCTTCATTGAAATTTACTTAACTGCATACGTAAGTTCACATTCCTTCAATTACAAATGTCCATAAATAAACATATGTCAATACAATATTATAATAGTATTATTACTTTTTCGCATATTCCATGCTGATGCTATATGCTTCTAAAGGCAGCAGACTTACTGGTTAGAATGAAATTGTGAATGTTATAACAATGCATTTCGTATTTGGAAGTGTGAATACTGAGGAGCCGGAAGCTTTAATGTCTATATTTATACGTCAAGACAATTAATGCAAAAATATTGTTTTCTTGTATATTTTATTTGAAAAATTTTCCACAATTTTATATGTAAAGAATTGGCTTCCTAAGAAGGTAGATAAAGGCATTCTCGAGGGAAAGCCAGTGTTACGATTTACGCTTACAAGCTCAGCCTATTTTGCCTTGAAACGTGTGGAGGAAGGACGCAATTTTCACCGGGAGGTATTTCTGGAAGCCAATTGATGACTCTTTCTTGCTCCCAAGTTGAAGATTGTTCGGTAGCCGACTCGAGTAGTATTTTAAAATTTATGCTGTAATTGTTAAACAAATGAAACTTAAAGTATTTAGAATAAAATGAAAAATTAAGGAGCTGAAAACCAGGAATATCTAACTAGCAACAATTTTCGTGGCAATTAATGCAAGCGTTGTGGACGCTTGTCCCCTCCACCCCGTTAGGAACTTCAAATGTATTTGCCGGAGAAATTAAGCGAGCCGTTGCAAAACGGCTTATAGCAAAGCTTAACGTGGGAACTGCCAAAAAAATAGTTGCCATGACATGCTAATTTCTTATAAACACTTGCGTATCTCGAAAACGAAAGGAAGCGCTAATCGGATTGCGGAATTTTACATCTCGTTTAAAGGCAATTTTAAAAAAGCAATACGTTTTTTTGTAAAATTCAAAAATTTATAAACAATTTTCAAATTTTGCAATTCTAAAGTGGGAAGGGTTTTCTGATGTCCCAGAACCAAAAACTGCGAATTAACAATTTTGCAACAATTAACAATTTTATAAACAATTCCGAAATGTGCGCTATTCCTGCCGGGGAGTGTCCCCAAATTGCCCCTGATTTGATGATAGCAAAATAACTATTTTGACATGAGATGCAAATTAATTGCTTAATATCTAGTTTAATTGTTACTTTAATGATAAATATACAGCTGGTCTTTGAATTTTACTTTCTTTTATTGAAATGGTTCCCTAGAAGTCCTAACGATTCGAGAAAGACAGTATTTTGCATTTTTGCAAATGTAATATACATATGAACAATTGAAAATATGCAATTATAATCGTTTTTCTAATCGCAAAATTCTGTAGTAAACTGGTCATTTGATAAAGTTCATAAATTGCGTTTGGACAAGAATATTGGAATTTAAATATCTATAAGAACGTAATTGTTCTAAAATTAGTGTTATTTTATCTGATATGAATATAATTTCTTCAAAAAGAATTGTGTTAACAGTGGTTTAGTGCTATGAGTTCATATATATTTCAATGAATTTACTTTCATGTTCATACAAGTGTTTCTTTCATGTATTTTTCATTTGAAAATACTTGCACATCTGAACTGGCGGTGCCCGCCATTTTGTACGACGTAATTTTGTTAGGGCACTCCCCCCTGCGTTGAGATTGGCTACGATGGTTTGTGAGGCTCCGCCTGCGACGTTTCGTCATGACAAGGGCTGGCCAAGCCGTGCAAAAGCTGAACTTAGCCGCAGACGGCCGCGATCAATTTATGTTTCCAGTACTGTACAGACCAATTCTTTTTACATAGCTTTGTCATATCGCACAGAAAGAGTTTTTCAGTTTTCGTTTAATACATTTTGTCTTGCGAGCATAAGAGTACGACATACAATTCTTATAATTTCGCCCTATGTGTAATGGCCAACATATTAAGAGGAGTTTAATTCCAGCCTATCGATTGTTGGTTGGTTGGTTCTCAGTGATTCCGGGCGCGTCAGATACAGAGGTCATTAGTCCTGTAGGTGTAATGCATGTTTTTCCTCGAGAAGTGCTGGTGATCTTCCCCCGCTGGATGGCGAGATCGGACGCCGACCTACCGTCGGCTAGCGGGGTACTGTCCCTCAACCAGATATCTCCCACCAGTGGGGCACTGCCCAAGCCGGGACACGTTCTGGGCTCCCAACGGGTTTCCCGGCATGTGTGGTACTGTAATGCATGTAAGTGTGTGTAAGTAACGGGTAGGATAGGACTAGGAAGGAAAAGCAAATATCGCGCGCGGTCCGTGGCCCGTTTGCTAGGTCACTGCTCCGACATTCGCCGGGTGTTGATCGGAGAAACCACGGAAAATTACCGATCAGGGCAGCCTCTAGAATTCTCCTCCAGACAGCGACTGAATTCGACCTAGTTAACAAGCTAGTGTCGAAAATTTTGCCACTGTCGGGATTGGAACCTAGAACCTCCCGGTCAGAGGCACTGCAGTGACATCAGTTGATGCACTGAGCCACCTTTCCCCTGATCTATCAAAATATGTTTTATCGACAGATCAGTATAACTATATCCTTTAGCGTAGATAGGAAGAGTCACGTCCAAGCCAATAGGGAGGCTTCCGGGCGTACACAATGAAGCAACCTGCTCGAAATGTCCTCTGGACTAGAGTCGGTAGGAGGTTGCAAAGAAAACATGGGTCAAAAATTAGTGGGCAGAACACAGCTATGTGGTAGAGTTCCAGCTAGTACCCCGAAAGCAAAACAAAAATAATAAGTTTAGGCGAAGGGGAGAGTCGCTTGTCGCCGGCCGAGAGGGGAGGGGCGCTTCTCTCTAATAGCTGAATGAAATGCGAGAGGAGGGATAGTTGCCCAGGGAAGGCACGCCGCGTGGGATTCGGAGCATCGGAGTGGACTAAGGCGGCGGTTACAGTGGAACCGATTGTCACAAATTTCGGTGGACCTACGTCGGTTGCATATAATCAAACCAATCAGATCTTCGACCGACAGCCGTGTTCGGACGCCATTGGAAGAGGTCGTTCGGGTTCACTACCGCCCCTTCCGAATACTATTTTGTGTTTGAACGAATCCGGCACACCGGGCAGAAACATCAGACGTCGGCCGCCCGAAATTTTGGCCAAAATCGCCCCCACTGTGACCGCCGCCTAAGAGTCGCCAAGTGCCGGAAGGCTAACGACGTGACCCAAATGCAAGCACAATGCAGGAAGAGGAATTTCGAAATCGCACGGGAGCGAGGGCGGGGTCGCCACGTGGTCCAGTCGCACGTGTCGGCGCTTTCCGACGCGCACAGGAGCCCGCGTGACCACCGGTCGCGCGTACGACAATGCCGCCCCTCTCCACTCCCCGCCACGCGTCGCCCCAGCGCGGCCTCGCGACGCCCCGCGCCATCCCGCCTCGCCCCGCGCCATCCCGCCTCGCCCCGCGCCATCCCGCCTCGCCCCGCGCCATCCCGCCTCGCCCCGCCTCGCCCCGCCTCGCCCCGCCTCGCCCCGCCTCGCCCCGCCTCGCCCCGCCTCGCCCCGCCTCGCCCCGCCTCGCCCCGCCTCGCCCCGCCTCGCCCCGCCTCGCCCCGCCTCGCCCCGCCCCCCGCCTCGCCCCCGCCTCGCCCCGCCTCGCCCCGCCTCGCCCCGCCTCGCCCCGCCTCGCCCCGCCTCGCCCCGCCTCGCCCCGCCTCGCCCCGCCTCGCCCCGCCTCGCCCCGCTCGCCTCGCCCCCGCCGCCTCGCCCCGCCTTCGCCCCCCCGTTCCCCACACCGTCTCGCCCCAACCCGCCTTATTTTGCCCCGCCCCATCTCGCTCCGCGTCCGCCCCTCTCCGCCTCCGCCCCGCGCCCCCTTGCCCGCCCCGCGCCACCTTGCCCGCCCCGCCCACCTCTGCCCCTCCTCAGTGTGGCGCCCGCGTGCGCAAAAAGTGCGCTAATTGCGCGCGCCAGCTGCCCACGCCGCGCCGGCGGCGCCGCCAGGTGCGCGCGGCCCGCAGCTGCTGCCAGTCACCAACACCCTCTCCCCGCCTCTCCTCTCTTTCTGCCACTTCACACGAGCAGGGCGTCAATTCATGGCACTGCACTCACTCTCACCGAGGGGAACTACGGTTCCACACCGGACGGTGCGGTGGCGGGATTTTCGACACTAGCTACAGAGCCACGTCGAAGTTAGGCGCTGTATGGAGGAGAGTTCTTGTGACCGGTTGCTCAGATCGGTGATTTTTCGTGGTTTCTCCGATCATCACCAGGCGAATGAGCAAGTACTGTAACAAATTTTCGACACTAGATATTGTTAGGATGGATCTAGCAGCTTTCTGGAGCATAAAATTTGCATCCGTCTGCTACGGTCGATAGTCTTCCGTGGTTTCTTCGATCATCACCAGGAAAATACCGGAGCAGACCCATAATAAATGGGCCACGGGCCGCGCGCGATCTTTCCTTCCACTTCCTTCTCCTTTCTTCACTCTTACTCACACACAATTACATTTACATGCACTACACTACCACACTTGTCAGAAGACCAGTCGGGAGTGTAGAGCTTGTCTGGGCCGGGGTCGGATCCCCGCTGACTTGCGGCACCTACAGAGGTCATTAGTAACTCATGTGATTCTTCACAGGACATATTCCATCTCGATCAGGTTTTTCGTCCAGTTTCCCTGATCCATTGAGCAAATGCTGAGATGGCCCCTTGTTTTGCTTCTGGACATAAATGTAACTTCATTTTCTGTGCACGTCTTCTAGAATTCAGTGGGAAATACAATTATTCAAATTATCGTTTCCGCGTTGTCGCGGCAGGAAGTAATAAGAGCCAAAATTTATTGCTTATTTATCCTTGAAAATAGATTTTATTACATGGGAGTTTTTTTGTTTTTTTTCTCCCTTTCAAAATTCAAAATTCATTGCTTATTTATCCTTGAAAATCGATTTTATTACATGGGAGTTTTTTGTTTGTTTTTTCTCCCTTTCAAAATTCAAAACTTAAGTAGTATATGATTTAGTGTAGGGATCACAGAATTTTGAAAATGTGCACACAATTCACTTTTCCCCATAGCCCGTCATACGCAGTTTTTAACTGTTTTTTGACGTAAATAAATAAATAAATAAATAAATAAATAAATAAATATTGAAGGATTGTGACAATTAAAAGTCGATTCCTTCCAAAATATTTTGGAAGAATTCTAGAAAAATCACGTATATTCCATGGTTTCAATTCACCTACGTGAACACTGGTGAAACTCTGTTGATTACTATACACACTTTCCGGTATCACATGAATCGTCACGACTTGATTCAACAGATTGACGATAAATAAACGTCATTTTGCATGGGAACAAAACTTTAGACAGGGTTTAACAGATACTTTTTCATATAACTTTATATGTCCGAAACAGACGAGACAAGCAGATGTAAAAGTTTAAAATTATTTCTATTATGAACTTACTATTATGAAGCAATGTACAAATAACATGAAATCAGCCGCTGGAAGCGTCACGTTAAGGTAGTAAATAAATAATTACAATAATAAATAAATGAAGATCCCATCTCTGTTACTGACTTTTGATTCGTTAATAGTCACTACTGTCCCGACTATTAACGAATCTCGAATTATCGCCGCATCCTTATCACTAGTGATGCTACTTCGATAACCAAACATCGATTTAATTATTTAATCTGACAGTGGCTGGGTTTATTAAATATAATTAATATTTAACCCAAAACAAAGTTGTAAAATATTAAAAACAAAAGACAAACCAACCTGACAGTCTTAGCGGTTATCTCAGAGGATCAGTCTTCAGTTCGCCGAATAAGGGAATAGGAAGGAGGGGCAGGCCCTACGCCCATGGCGCGTGCGTTAAACGCCTCTCCAAGCGGGAGATACGAAGGAAGACGTGGGAATAGCAGGGCATCCGGGTCATCTCGGGCGAGAGGTCGCTCGACGAAGGTAGAAAAACCGCGTTCGTTTGGTTCGAGCACATAAATTACATATGTTACCATCAGTTATTATTTCATATTTTAATTTTTAAAATCTGTGATTATGGGAAATTTTTATTCACAAACAAAACAATGAAAACGGAAACTCATCTCGCACAAAAACTTCGATGATAAAAACATCGTCTTTAATATACCGATGTTTAGAACATCGATGTTTTGAGAAAATTGACATCAATCTAGCAATACTTCGAGTTTGATTTAAAAAATATTATTTTTTTATCAACGTTGAGTCATATGGGTCTTATAATACGAACCATCCCTACTTTTATTACTATTTATGTAGTGTAGTGCAGTGTAGTGCAGCGCAATGTTGTGTTATGAAGTGGAGAGAAAGGAATGCGGAAGAAATGCGTCACAGTTAAATGTTGTGCAGTGCAGTGAAGTGAAGTGCAGTAAGGCTTACGCGGTGATATTATGTACTATTTCTTATTATTTATTGTTTTTTTAATTAACTACTTTTTTTGTAACTTGTTGGTCAATTTACAAAGCTTAACGCATGTAAATTTAAGCTATTACATGCAGTACACTACCACATATTCCGGGCGACCGGTCGGGAGCTTGTATCGGCTGAGGGGGGGCTCCGCTGGTGGGAGATGCCTGGGTGAGGGAAACCCCGCTAACCGACGGTGGGTCAGCGCCGGATCTCGCCATCCAGCGGGGGAAGATCGCCGCCATCTCCCGAGAGAGAAAAACATTCACTACACTAACGGGACTAATGACCAAAGCAGTTGACGCCCGCGGAAACACGAAGAAAATCAACCACCCTTTCTTTACTTCCCCTGCGCGTAATAACCGCGTGCACCTCTTCCGGTGTGCTCGTCGTCTCCACCTCGCCGCGCCGTAGGCCAGCAGCTGCGCGCGGGGACGAGTGCGCCGGGTGACAAATCGATACGCCAGTCGACAGTTGTAGCCCGCTGGATCATACATATGCGCTAAGCCGTGTAAGAAGTGAAAGGCGGGCGATGGCACGCGATAGCGCGGGGCTCGCTCCGCGGCGCAATGTGTTATAAGAAGCCCCCGTCCGTTGAAAAGTGTCTCGCTGCACGATCGGGCAGAAAGCACCGTGTTCTTCATTGTGTTTGCGTGCTCGAATACGTGGGATGAATGCTCTCGGATTCTGTCTTCGTGCCAGCATTAAAAAACGTCAAGATCCGTTATGTCTTCGCGTGTTCGGGTGTACGTTTGTCAGGAGATTCATTCTTAATGCGATGCATTTTTTAATGTTGGAGGAAAGATAGTTTCAAATATAACAAAAAAGATCTTATACTTCGATATTTTATGAGATGTTCGTCGACTGATCCTGTACTGGGGGGTTTCTAAAACACGGTGTTCATTGACCTGGGACTGTGTAGACATGTATTACACTAATTATAACTAAATCTAATTAGAAAAAAGAATTTTTGTGAAAATTATTTAAAATTCCATTAAAGATTAAATGAATTTAAATAACTGTGTCAACAGATCAAATTCTTGCAAGTGTATCATTTTCGTTTCCTTTTAAAAACATAAAAGAGTCCACTATTAAAATAATAAAGAATTATAACTTACTCATCCAAAATAATCATTCTTGGATCAAAACTACTCAATCGTAATTTTGTACATTGGCAGTACCCATTGGTATATCGAATTACATAATAACTTTAGAAAAATTGAGGTTGAAATAATGGGAGACATCTTTGTCGATTTAGATTAATTAAGAGAGCCGGCTTTCGACGGTTTGCATTCACCATTAGTCTACAAATGAGAAAAATAAACACAAAATATTAGAAAATACTAAACAAGAGAATACAAATAATACAATTAATACAAAAAGCATTTCTACAAGTAGAAAATTTTGTTGAAGTAATACAATATTTTTATCACTAAGGATGAATACAACTACTCGTATGTTTTCAAAACGAAATAATTCAAATTAAGTATGCTCCATAATCCTCTAACAAATTCCTTTAATTATCGAAAAGCCCTGTTTATTGCATTCAAGTACAATTAGAAAGTGAAGATGGTTCTTTAGGGTATTTTCAAGTTAATTTCGTGAGACTCCGAGAGTTTTAACGGCTCAATTCCGGACCCTTCCTCCAAGAATTATAGGAGCTACTTCTAATGAATGCAAGTTTCCTCGGATGGCGTTCGGGGTTCATGAAGAGAAATGCGAGTCAATGGAGTTTACACATAATTTTGAAGTATTGATTGAAAGAGAATCGTATTTCAGTAATGTTGCTTTTGACAAATGCGGGAGTGAGAGAAATAAATTCGATGAGAAGGACCTGGAAATGAAGATTACGAAAAGTTGAATTGATGGATCGTTAAAGAAAAATACAATCAAATCCTCAACAGAAACGCTACATTTTTTCTCTTTAAAAAAAGAAAGTCAATTCATATTTTCTATCAATTGCTATTCATATAGTATCCTTGTATCAGCTTTAAATTTTCATAGAATAAGAATGAACTTGAAAAACATACTTTAAAAACCTTGCTCAAAAAGGCTTAAGTCATTATCTTAAAAGTGGGAAATCAAAAATTCCTGAGCAACGTGAATAGTAAAATGATGTATCTTTGAAAATCACGCTTCGATAGATCTAGATAAGGTCCGAAATGCAATAACAACACACTAAAAACTTCATATTTAAAACACTAAGAGTTTTGTTTAAGTATTTTGTAGTTTTTACTGGAATTTTGTGATAATTGCTATTAAAGAACGATAGCGGGTCCCAGATATTACTTTCATTAGTCAGTTCGGTAGTATAAATAGAAAATTTTAAAATATTAACATTAATAGAAAGTTGATCTGTTGTCCTTTGTTCATTGCGTCGTTTGGTTGTGCCACATAACTACTTTAAAAACCTTGCTCAAAAAGGCTTAAGTCATTATCTTAAAAGTGGGAAATCAAAAATTCCTGAGCAACGTGAATAGTAAAATTATGTCTCGGTCTTGTTTAGTGCTAGTTGCAATCGATTTACCGAAAGCAAACGACGGGTCGCGACGTTTTTGTAGAAGCGAGGCGAAGATATAGTTTTTTAAAATTTGTTTATGCAAAGATTATTGAGTGTATATAAACGTAATGTAGAGCAATAGATTTAAACATGTGTCGCTTTCCTAAAAAAAATGTAGTGATTACAATTATAAGTAATGTATTACGCTTTTAAATTAAAGTGGGGTATCAGAATTTTTTGCTGTATTTCAATATAACGTAGGGTCTAGTCGATTATGACTCTCCGTTTTTAATTTTGTCATAATATTAGAAATACTGCAAATTAAGGCAAATTATCATGTTGAATTAAAAAAAAAATTTTATTAATAATAAACATATTTGAAAATTAAAATAACATGTACATTTGAACAAGAAAATTAAAGAAGAAAGAAGTAATTTTGATGTCTGAAAAAATATAATCTAATATAATCCTAATATAATATATTTTATTATATGCTCTCCTCATACAATACAATTTTCTGATGTGATTCTGAAATTGAATTTTTTACAATTTTTTACAATTGATTATTTTACGTTTGTATTATTAGTTGATACGAATGTAATAATAAAAACCATTACTGGTTTTTGCATTCTTTGCTCTTCTGCTTGGTGCGCCGAGGGCAATTAAATTATCGGCTCCACAATCTTCATCTGCCCACCTGAGGCATTTCAAACATTCGCCATTGTTCACCATGTTTCCGGGGACACCTCAAGTCTCCTGAGGGTCTACATTGGGAGCTAGCACATAATCCAATGCACATTTTCTATACTGAGTTGACTGTAAACTGTATTGTAAACAGGCCTATTTACACATATTGGCTACCATATAGTCACTATGAAAAGTCCTTATTTCCCTTACGTCTTAATTCGTGAACTGAGCTATGAAATATGAACACAAAGTACCTAGATTTGCCACTTACAAATGAACCCATTAAAAGACTTTCGAAATGGATTTCGAAAAAGCAAAAAATGTATGAATTCCAGATAAACCAAAATTTTTTCCTTAAAAAGGAAAATAGTGCACCTCTGTACTTGTATTCAGCGAAGAATTTCATTAACTATTAATACGCCGCCCTTGCGGGCTATTCTAAATTTTTAGACCATCTTCAGCGTGAACATGTTAATAACATTTGAATGAAAAATAGAAGGAATCGTGATGAAAAACAATCTGAAACGGATCATTCCCGTGGCAAGCAACGTCATCCTCAGTGAAGGCTCGCGTTTGCATCTTTCGCCTCGTAACCCGCGGCGCCCTGACCTCGCGTACAAGCCGGGGACGAGCGACCAAAAATAAGGAACGAGGTGCAGCGGTGAATTAAAACCGAGTACCGAACTGAACGTGGAGGAGGGTAAGGCGGGCGGGACGAGAACAGATTCGGAGAAGGAAGACCGGATAACGAGAAGTGAAGAACGGATGTGGAACACTGTTCACACAGTGAGGTTTGCCAGACAGAATTGAGGAAGATGGTAAAGACGTGATTATCACTTTATTTTAAAAAATAAATAAAAATAAAGCAGGAACTACAACAGCACATACTTCCTCGCGCAATTTCTAACATTTGCAATTTTGAAAACTTCAGAGAGATCAACCTATGTCATTTCTTTAACGGGAGATGGACAGGGGAAGGAGTGGTCGAGGCGATATTAATAAGCGCTCAGCGAAGGGAGCGTGGCGAGAGAGGAGAGGGCAGAACGTGCAACGCGGCAGTAGCGGGCAGAACGTTGGGGAACGACAGGACGAACCGGGGAACTGAGAGTGGACGAGACGGTGCAGATCGGAGCTGGGCACTCCGGAGAGCAGCGGGGGTGGGGCAGGATCAGACGGAAAGGGATGGCAGAAGACGCGGCGGAGAGAGACGGAAGGAGGTGGGGTTTAGACGGAAGTTGGCGAAGAGGGAAGCGACCAGGAGTTGAAGGAGACGCCGTAGTCTCAACCGAACCGAGGCGGGACGGTGTAGGGTGGGGACGGTTGGGTGAGGAGTGGGGAGGGGGCGGGGAGGGGCGCTCAGGGTGAAGGCGAGCGAGTCGCTCGGGCGGACGAGGTCGCGCCACGTACGTGCGGCAATTAGCCCGCTCAGTGTGTGTATGCAGGCTGGCATACTTTTCTGCCAAGTTCAGCTCCAGCCGCTCGCCGCCGACAGGCCGAGACCTTCGGCCGAAGCTGCCGCCCCTCCCTCCCCTTCCTCTCTCCTCCCCCTCCTTTCCCCCCCCCGCGACTTCACTTCCGACTTGCGCGCTTCCACGAAACAAACGAGGGCGGAGGAGCGGCGGTCGCTTGCGAAAGGCGAAGGACACGCGTCAGCTGTAAACCCCCGCTGCATCACACATTCACGTGTACTCCACAAGAGATTTCAATTACTTTGCAGTATAATTCAATGAAAGATGTTTTGTAATTATATAGCTAAATCAGAATTACAGGAACAGTTAACGTATAAAAAAAGTTGAATGGAAGGATTTTCCATGAGATATCAAATTGTTTTTTGTAATTTTTATAATGGACAACTTATTATATTACTAGATCATTTGTTCTTTGTTTCCGAATATTTCCGTCAAAAATCATTCAAATTTTATTTTTATTTTTAATGGATTCATGACGGACTCAGTAGTTGTTATTTCACTTCCGATTCTCGTTTTTCCAGGATTTTGTATCTCTTTGATTTCCAAACATATCATTTTCATTAAAATATCTAAAAATACATACAAAACCCAGCGATTAATTTATACTCTTAAGAATCAAGAAAGAAGCAATCTCATGCAAAAAAAGAAAGATGGAGGACATTTAGAGACAGTTTCATGACAAAAGAAGAAAAATGGCTAGAGGAGATGTAAAGCTCTGCGACCTTAAATACATAAATTTCAAACAAAAATAATAAATACAATTATCTGCGAATATGGAGATTAATTGTTTTATTTTCGAAATTTCGTTCTTAGGATAACTATCAATATTATCTCTTAAATTTGGACTCCTCCCGGCAAGTTTTTATCTCAAGTCTCTAAACTAATCATTATTTTTTAAACCTTGTTTTGCAATACACGAAGTAAGATTTTTTGGAGAGCGTGTTTTCTGTGTAAATCCCATAGGAAATTTGTTATTCAATATATTAAAGAACAGTTCAAGAAACGATGAACCTTAGTCGCTGAACACTTTCAAAAATTACGAGAATTCATTACACTTCCACGTTTTTACTGCAAAATTCTGCATTATTCCTCTCCATTCTAGAACTCTCAAATGGCAAATATTCCATAGTTTGATTTTTTGGAGAAGGGGAGGAGGGAAAGTGTTTTCAATTTCCGGACATCAATGTCAAAACGCTTAAAAATTCTTCCAGACTATATTCTTCACTCATTCGGTTACAGGGAACACAATGATCATTCATTTTCAACCCGGTGTTTCTTTTAGAACACATAAACTATCTATTGGCTGTTTCACATGTATAGAGAAAGTTTCATTGATATATATTTAACTTTAATCCAAAGCATAATATATTGTAAATTCGCAGATTAATTTAGCATAACACAAATATTCACATTAGAAATTACACATGTTAATTATTGTTTGGGAAAACAAAATGCATTTTAAAAACTACCGAATATGAAAAAATAGATATTTTTATCATACTTATTATTCATAGTTATTTGGTCATAACTGTGCGGTGAACAGCGCTTTCCCGTTACAGTAGGAATATTACGGCTGTTTAGATTGCATGGATTACCGCACACGTCACTATTCCTAATGATAAGAAGAACCACCAGGGGCCGCGTTGACCGTGAAGCGACAGCCGACTACAGCAGTGCGTAGCAGCCTAATTAGTCGAGTGCAGTACGTGAGAGCACGCCCCTCCCGGAATCAGTTAAGCGCACTGCTGGAGGAACATTTCCCCGGCCGCTCGGGCCCGGCGCGGCCCCTATCACCACTGAGAATGGCACTTATCTCTCCGTGAACTCTGCGCAGCTCGTAAATAATCTCCAAGGAAGTGAACTTGGTAGGAACCGGTCTGCCACTCCTCAAGCAGGTACAGAAAAAGACCAGGAAAACCACAGACAGAATGGGCTTCAGAACCTTGGTCTTGCCGAACACAAGGCCTCGCCAACCGCTCCACAAAATACGCTTTTGCTTTGCCTCATTTGTTTGCGCCGGCACGGCACGCTACGTGCGATTGGCCTGGGTAACAAAACCCATTCGTGTCACATTTTTGACATAGGTTTGCGAAATGGAGTTTCAAAACATTTTTTTTTCTGTCGCGTAGAAGAACGCCTACCGAAATGATTACAATTGTAAAATGTGGTTACTTGTTATTTTATGGTTTCCAAAGATTACAACTCCTGTCTTTCTTTAACATTTAATACATGTCACCAAAATATAGTATTTGTAAAATTTATCATACACTAAAAATCAATTACTTTTAATTAATTTTATTTTGGTCCGGTTTCAAACATTAAAAACATTTTTTAGTACATTTAGGTCACAAGATCCACCGTACGGGATTTTGTAAACATTTCTCTAATTGGTGAATTCGGGTGCATTGTGCCTTTGGTTTGCACTGTGTAACATTTCCGTAAGTGAATAATTTATAATCAAAATCTGTCAGTAATATCGAAATTTTTATAAGTATTTCCTGAGTGAACACGATTTTTTTACAGAGTTTATTAATCCTTATGAACAAAATTAGCGAGAAAGATCATCATACGTTTAACATATCTACATTCTCTACTTCTCGTGTTTGATATAACTGGTTATATGAAACAATAAGTGGTTACATTTCAGTGATGAAAGTTACATTTTGAAAAAAAATGCTACAATTGCCGAAAAATTAGTCCTATAGAGAAGCAGACCAGTGGTTTGGTGTTTCCCATTATCGTCCTCTAGAGAAACTTAAACGTGACTCGAGTACTCCGTGTGTTTGTTAATGAGAGAAAACGAAAGGACTGAAACGAGCAAGAACGTTGCATGACCTCCAGCAGTGAAGCCTCTCACCAGTTAACTTAGTAAATGAACGGAAGAAACCACAAAAAAAAACCGATTGGTCCACGCCATTATGCAATCGATTATGCTACGGACGCAGACTAAAGATTAAGACCCAAATGCTCGATAGATAATAATCGACTTCATGGGAAACTCGAAAGCCAGTGGATCCATAGAAGAGAAAACTGTTATTATAAAACAAGTTGTCTGAGAGCTGTGGCACTCAGACGGGAAGGATTCAGTTGCAACATTCGGAAAGTTCCAGTTTTTTTATCAGTTTTCAGCCATACATAAAATATAGGTCTCCAATCAGTTAACCAAGAGGATGTATCATCTTATTCATTTCGTTTTGCTACGAAGTATTCCACATTAAGTATTATCTGGTATCTTCTTCGGACCTTCTGATTTTCATGTATTCTGTGCGTTAAAATTCCATGATATTTTTACCAGTCTCAGACCTTGTATCAGGAATCTGGGCCAAATGCTAAACGACGGGCTGTCTGCCTCGTAAAAACGCACGACACATATTATGCACGTGCATATAAGATCGTGAATTTTGCAATTTTGATTAGGTTTAATACAAACCTCAACGAAACAGGATGTACGTAGTTTTCGAGATCTGTCTCTCATTAATACTCATACTTCTATCAAAAAGAATTTGGGATAGATTCTAGTATTTGAAATTCATTTATTTGATTTGTGTACTAGGTTACGTAGTGATTGGAAGCGGTCGCAGAGACTGCATGTTTCATGAGCGTATTGAATGTCATAATTTCAGAATGCCAACTGGTCATAAACGGTAGCAATAGGCGTTTACATAAAGTAAGCTAACTTATTCAAGGCAACCTCAAACCCGCTGCGCAGTTGTTCATGGCCAAGTTCGAAGCAATCAGCCACACGCGACCCTCCAGCTGATTGGACGAGCATCAACGCATGGGAACAGACAGAACGATTCAAATGATAAGCCGATATGTCAAATTTTGATAATCGGTTTTGTTTTGACACGTTTCTATTTCCAGTAAGTGTCAGTCACAAGAAGGAATAATTAATATAATATTCATGTTTGTGAGGAGCCGTATGTCGAAAGCGAAAACATCTTCCATGAGCAGCACTAAACTTCTTAACAAGAAAAGAATAAAGCATTCAACTACATATAGCGTTGATAATTCTAAAATCACGTGCAACTAAGCACGAAAAATCATCTGGATAAACTACTCCCAAGAATGTATTCTACGAAACCTGTTAGGCACACAGCAACGTAACGTCGCTGCGGTTTGAACGTCCGAGCGACTCAGAAGTGCTTGTGAATAACCGAGTCGCATCTCGCCATCACGTCGTACGGGTTCGGTGACGTGCTGCCTCGCAACAGTCGACTCTCCGCCCGCAGACACTTGTGCGGCCGGCCTTTGAGGAGGCGCGGGAAGCGAGATTCTGGTTCCGAGAAAACATTCTCCATCTGTCTGGCGCAGTTCCCTCGCCGCGCCGAGGCGGCGGCGGTGGCGGCGGCGGCGGGCGGGTGCCGCGATCCGCGCGGGACACCGAACCACGGGCGCGCGCCGCGGCGGACGACGCGTGGAGCGGGCAGCGGGCGGGGAGGGGCGGAGCGGGGCGGGGCGGGGCGGGGCGGGGCGAGGCGGGGCGGGGCGGGGCGCGGCGGGTGGGGCGACGGCCCACGGGCGACATTCGCACACCCACTATGCGGACCGGGAGAGGTGTCTCAGTGCATCAACTGATGTCACTGCAGTGCCTCTGACCGGCAGGTCCTAGGTTGGAATCCCGATAGTGGCAAGATCTTTGACACTAGGTAGTCAGCTAGGTCGGATTCAGTCGCTGTCTGGAGGAGACTTCTAGCGGCCGGCTGCTCTGATCGGTAGTTTTCCGTGGTTTCTCCGATCAACCTCAGGCGAATGCCGGAGCAGTACCTTACCAAACGGGCCACGGACCGCGCGCGATCTGACCTTCCTCTTCCTTGTCCTATCCTCTCCCCTTACACACACACACTTACACTAACATGCACTACACTACCACACATGTCGGGGAACCGGTCGGGAGCTTACAGCCTGTCCCGGCTGGGGCGGTGCCCCGCAGGTGCGTGATGTCTGGTTGGGGAAAACCCCGCTAGTCGACGGTAGATCGGCGCCGGATCTCGCCATCCAGCAGGGGAATATCACCGCCACCGCCTGATGAAAATACATGCACTACACTTCCGTGACACTTTTTTTTTAACTTTGATTCTTACAATTATTAAGTGACCTCAGTAGCTGACGCGCCTGGAATCACTAACAACCAATCATATCATCCGAAGTAGTATCTCGCTATCACGTCGTACGGTTTCGGTAACCTCCTGTGTCCCCTGTCTACTTAGAACTTCATCAACTCATTTTGGATAAAGTGAACATTAACCGACTAATGTACGAATTAATCAAATATTGACATTAGCCGTTAAAGATATATTAATAAAAAATTCGCATGGCAGCGCAAAGTAGAAAGGAGAGGGAAGAGCCACGGGCAGCAACTGCTTCACGGGCGATATTCGCGCTCCCAGTAAGTGACCCGCGACAGATGAACGAAGGAGCGGTGCCCTCGGACAGCATTTTTTTTTAAATTTATTTTCTAATAAGATAAGCAGCGGGTTGCTGCTTTACATTACGTTATGCGGTGTTCAGGACCGCGATGAAATGCTTTACGTTACACAAACTTTCCAATGAGATCCTATCAAATTACATAACATACACAAACGCTAATAAAACCAAAAAAAATTACAAAGCTATAGAAATTATTTTTTAATCTCTGGATCTTACAATTATTTCTAGTTAAAATGTGGTGAATTGGTCTTGCGGAATGGAAGTGCAGATTTCCACATACCAGCTGGTTTATTATGGATCATTTTATTAGGGGGAAGAAATACATCCTTAGGGAATTTTGATTTAAGTCTACGGTTTGTTGCACCATTTCCATTGAAATTGAAGGTGTTTGTGTTTGGGGATTAGCTTAGGTTGTTTCAAAAATGTTTAAGAGAGTTTTGATAGAAATTCTGATAGTATAGCTAATTTTACTTCTTAATGAATTTGTTAGTTTGTAATATACCTGGGAGCTTTAATAACCAGTCGAAAGAATTTGTTCTGTGTTATTTGTAGCTTTTGAAACTTCTTTTAGGTTCCTCTTCAAATCATACGTGCATATATGACTAAGGGTCTTACAATTAATTTGTATATTGATAGAGCCGTTTCTATTTTTGGTTGGAAATTTTCACCCAATGGCAACGGAACCTATGTGCTAAATCCAATTACTCAGAACTCTTAATAAACTCAATGAAAAGAAATTATCAAATTCGACTGCCACATAGTTATTTACGTAAAATACGAGAATATAAATTATATTGAAGGTAAACAAATGCTCACCGATGCACGGAGCAGTTTGGCGGGGAATTATATTTTGAAATAATTATTTTAGAAACTTAAGAAAGTAGAAAATATTTTCCTTTCGTTTCTAAACATAACGAAAAAAAGTTAATTTTTTTATGAGACGAAACAACACTCATGTGTTCGTTACATTATTCATGTGATAGTCTTAATCAGACAACGAAATAAAATCAATAAGTGACTCGTAGCAAATAGCTCTCACTATAAACAGAATCCTTTTCAATGCGCGTACGAAATGGGGCGGGGCGGAGGGGGAGGGCGAGGTCGCGGGTCATAAGCGAAATTCACACCTCGAGCTCAAGACGTTTTAGACTGATGATTCTTCAAAACTGTTTCTAAAGCATTCGTAACCCTTACAGTAAATACATATATAATTTGTATATTACTCACTTCTATATCTTGAAATTGACACGTCGTTTTGCTGGGGCCTAACGGAAGACTTAATTTTATTATTAACAAACGATGTGTCAGACACCTCTGTAACTTTCATTTTGGACACCACCGCTTGCAATTGTGTATTGACAACTGCTGCTTCTTTGGCTGTCCATGGCAAACTCATCATTGTTACTTATGGGTTCCTGTTGAAACCTAAGAAATGGCTTCAAAGGTGAAGTGTTCAGATGTATTCTAAGAGAATGAGGTTTTTCTGTAAACAAAGCATCCTATCGTTTTAAGGCTTTTAAAGGAAAACTTGCCTAATTTGAACTTCATATTTACGTTAAAAAACCCAAATGAATAGGTAATATTCAATTAGTGACAGTGAAAGTTTGCATTACTGGAGGATTGCGTGAGCAACTAAGACTACTAGGACACCTGAATGAAATATAAACAACTGGAACTTTGTGGAGCTGTCTGTTGATAAGAAAAGACGTGCCAATTTTCCTTCTTAAATGTTGGTGCGGTAGTGTCTGTTGTCAAAACTGGAGTAAGAATTCGACCTTCAAAAATCTCCCGCGTTCAACATTTCAGCAAGCATTATATAGCAAAAAAAGAACATTGTTTGATGACAGCTAAATTGCAGTCCCAAATGAAAATAAACGCCAACGGAAATAATTAAAAAAGGTATTTTTAATTATTTACATGCGCAAATGTAAGCTCAGTCTTGAAAACGTACTTCCCCTGATATACTTGCAAGTTGAAACTCTAATTTGGAACTTTTAGGGTTCTGTAGATAGAACTTAGAATTTTTTTCATAAAATCGAGAACAATTTACGGACACAATTCTATTCGAAATCGTCTAAAGCGAAAATTATCTTCAGATATCATTAACTCGCCGTAAACAATTAAACGAGATCAGCCAGAGTCAAGACTCATCGTCGTGCAGGAGGGCGCATTTGCACATCCTGTAGTCAAGAAGAAAGGCTAGGATAAAATTTTCAACTTACCAAAAATGATTGTGTCATGTTGATTTCTTAGAATTAAGAACTGTTTCCTGACTCAATAATTAAACAGATTTCATTCAAAAGATTGGCACTTCGTTCTGAAATGCAAACCAGGGAATGACAATTAGCTGAATCACATGCCAAATTGTTTGTTTGCTGCACCTTTGTCAGATGTTGCCTCAAATGGTTGTGCTCTGGAAATAGTCCTTTGGCCATCCCAGAAACGGGCTAAATTGTTAGACATGTTCAAATTTGACACCGCATGGATGTCCAGAGCTACCAACAGCGTGTTTACTCCTTGGTCACTGCCACAGTCCGACGCTGCGCTCTCAATCACACGCATTCTCTACTTGTCGCTTCCTTGCTGAGCGAATGTGGGGCGTGATGATTGAGGAAATTTTTAATGGGTGGGAAGATTTAGTTGTACCGGGCATTTAAAGATACAACATGATTTACGCCACACCAGTGTGACAAGGCAAACTGAATTTCGGACTTTTGAAAATCCTCCCTCCCCCATCCAGGTTTGAATCCGTGAACTTTGCTTTTCGAAGCCATTGTGCTAACCCTCATAACACGGAGGCCGGTTTTTGTATGCATAAAGGTTCACTCAGCCATAAGGCTTTCCTTATTTAGGAAAAAAATGCCTTTTGAATGCAATTACCAGCATTTCCGCTATCGACTCTTGTTGTAAAAACACTAGATGATACCACCCGCATGATAATAGTTCTTCCTGGTACTTTCTGACTCACAACCACTAAGCGGCGGCAACATCAAAGAACAGCGCTTATGATTCCAGTAGTAATCTTATCTCAGCCTCGATTATATGAGTTACTACATTCACAGTAATTATCACACTACTATGAATTTAATGAATTGTAATTTAAAAATACAGTTGCATCACATTTACACGTTGACAACTATATTATTGTCTTATGCACATGTCGCACAAAAGTAATGAATCGGTAATTGTATTAAAACATTTGTAAACTATTGAACGAGATATTTCTTGTAGTTAGCAATAAACTGTGAGAAACATGATATTGTTTATTTGAAACCCTAGAAATCAATTTTTCAATCGATTCATCGCCATATCAGAGGAAATGTTCTTCTCGAGCACCGCTACGAATTTCGTTCGTATATTTTCGTAATACTGTTCCGTTATACCGACACAAAGACACCAAACATAGGGATGAAACTCCGCTGCTAACGGTCGGCGTTTTGTGTTACCGATCTAATGATGTTAATGATTATAACTTGCTGGAAAAGGGAAGACAGAGCAGTACGTTAAATAGATCAAAGAAAAGATGGCCGAACAACTGTAAAAAGCATGATACATCGAATGACAAAAATTAAAGACCCAGAACAAAAAAAAGATATCTGAAGACATCTAAATGAACTAAAAGAACGGACGGGGCAGTCATTGCTAGACCGTGAAGGTAAAACAGAAAATGAAGTAAAATAATATTTGATGGTTCTGGTCATTGTCAGGAAATAGTTATTTACGATATAATTGTCGTAAAGCATAAGATTATAATACGAGATTGGAAAATTGCATAACGATGCCGTTAGGGCGGGTTAGGTATAACCAATTGAGTATTGTAATCAGATGTTACGACACGAATATCGTACACCGTTTTATATACTTTGGAAAAAAGTGTTAGATTTGATGGGAAATTTCGTTCTACGCCTTCAATTAGTATTCACTTTTTTTCTCTCGTAAATGGCGACACTGTTCTCAACAAGGAGTACAATTAAAACACTCTTGGAGTATACTTTTCGACATGAGTCATTATAGTTCTGATTTGGAAATAGAAATAGCAGCAAATGCTGCTTAAAAACATTGTTACCCTGTAAATCAAGAAAGAAATATGAGAGTGACTAATTTTCAAAGATTGGTATGAAAAACAAACGTTCATTCCATATCGAAAAACGTTTTCATCGCTAACTTTTCTGGCATATAGAGAAGGAGAAACCAAGTAGTCTTTGGTTTCACTGCTCTATGTTAAAGAGTATAATATCACTTCATGACAACATTGATATGAAATGTAAACGTAAGCATCTGCGGCACGAGGTCATGTCTTCTTGGCTGTCCGGGTGACGATGCGTCGTTGGCTGAGAGGCCGACGTTTCGCCTGTTATGTCGCAGGCTTCCTCAGGGCAGTGACACCGCGGTGCTGCGCGATCGGTACTACATACCGGACAACCAAGAAAACATTGATATCAGTAAGTTTACTCAGTTATTAGCGTTTTTAATGGGGAACAGTTTAGGATACAAGACGAAAAAATCCATTTCAGCAACTTAACTCTGTGAATATAATTTATTGTCACATTTAAGTAACTCAAGTGTAGAGACGAAGTGAAGTATGGATGAATTGCAAAATCGAATAGCCCATAAATTGACATGACGCGTAACCCCATTTGTCGGCATTCTTTAGCCTAGTGACACACGAGCGTCGCAAAACGTATGTCGTTGACGTCCGTTGTTAAGCAGCCACACGAGCACGATCACCGCCGCGCCACGGATATCAAATGCAACACACACAGACGCTCTGTGGTCTTGTACTAGCAAACATGGATGCCGCGGATTTAAGTATTGTGTCACATTAGAATGAAGGGAACAGTTTTCACCTTTTTTCGGATTTTATGCAACAATTCTGAGAATTTTTTTTCGTTTATCCGAGCCACCGTTTGTAATATGCTCTCGTAATTTCACGATAATTTTAAACGGCAAGATACCAATGTGAAATGTGCTGTACCAGCAGAAGAAGTTACATGCTTACAATCTATAAAATTTATTCACTTTATGGAATGGAAAACTATACGCCCCTCGTTCAACGCTGTTCAACATACATCGTGAGTAGTGCATGTGTTCTGCACGCTATGGAAGCCTAAGTAATTCCCACGTCCGACAGGAACAACGCATTCTAGCAGCTAACGTCCGTAGACTGCTATACGACGGACGTCACTACAGCGCGCAAATGGGCCACGACGCGTATGCGCCCTTCTGTGCTACGACGGAGGGACTTTAACGTCCGTCGTTTGACGCTCGTGTGTACCTAGTCTTAATGGCCGTTCGCGCGCTGGGTGGGTGAATTTCGCGGGCGGGCCCGTGCGTCCGATAAGTCGAGCGGCGCGCGGGCGAAGAGGAGGCGGAGGCGGCGGCGGCCTTGGCGCCGCGAAAGGTCAAGGGCGGCGCCCGCGGGGCGGACGACCCGCGCCGCTTTCCTCGCCCGCGGCGGCGGCGGCGGAGGCGAAGACGGTGGCGGTGGCGGTGGCGGTGGCGGTGGCGGTGGCGGTGGCGGTGGCGGTGGCGGTGGCGGTGGCGGTGGCGGTGGCGGTGGCGGTGGCGGCGGCGGCGAGTAGCGACGGCTGGTGTAAGCGCTCGGCGGCAGCGAGACGGAAGACGGGAGTGGAACAAGTGGTAGTTGCAGTTGGCGACGTAGGAAGCACGAAAAGGGAAATTTGAGGAGTAAGGGGAAGTATTGTGGTGGGAAGATAGAGAAAAAGAGCGAAAAAAGAGAAAGTGTGGTAAGAAAGGAGAGAAGGAAAAAAGAAGTCACGACAATCACTGAGGAAGTAACAGGGCACGGGATACGATGGCAAACAAATTAATTATAAAGTGGAGTATGTAGGGAGAGCCACAATTTACATCAGTATCGGAAAAGACGTGTTAAACAGAAAACGGAGAAACAATGATGAGGAAGAAATATAACAAGAAGAGAGCCAGAGAAAGTAACGAACGGAAGTGGCCAAAGAGATTGGAGCTTAGAAAATAGTAAACGCGAAGGTCAATGACACTGTAGAGGTGGGGGAGGAGGGGACGAGGAGGAAGCCAAACACGGGGCGGAGGCCGGCGGTGGCGGCGGGTGGGGCGGGAGTAAGGTACAAGTAGGGGAGGGGAGGGGAGGGGCACGGCTCGTGTTGCGTCAGAGAGCAGCGAGCTCCAGAGCGACCACGCCCCCGACGCTGTCTATTCATGCGAGGAGGCAGCGGCTCTGGGTCCCAGCGCCACGGAGTGCTTCGTTGCTTCAATACAATCTGGACCTGGAATCAACCCTTTGATGACGAGTGGCTGTCCGGCGCGTTTTAAACGTTTCGAACATTTTGATTCGAGTGAAACAGCCTTCAGTGTAAATTTCTCCACGGTAGATATAAAGGCCGCCATTTCCAGATTCTCTTCTCCGTATAGAAACGTAGAAAATTACTTGCTGTGTTACTACGAGAGAAAAAAATTATAATTTTGATGCCTACTAATTCTTCGCAATTACAAACATTAAATCGGTACGTTCTTGTTTGCACTATCAACGATATTTAATTACTGGGGCTTCAAACGAAAAACATGTAACATTTTGTGGAGTGGTTTTAAGCTTTTTAAAAACGAGTTTACAGATCAAATAATGCACATTCATCTTTTCAAAAATAGCACTTCATCATTTCACATTTGATACGTTGTTATGGGTATGTTTTAAACAACAGAGCGTAATTCAAGTTTCATTTGAATGATATATTTGTGACATAAAATACACTTCATTGTTAGATGCTTTCAGACCATTTATATTATTCTACATATCTACTATTTCACGCAGCCTTCAAAAGGTCACATTTTCAAACAAAAGCGAAAAGCCAATGCATATTTGAAATTGGACACGGACATCCCCACGTCCCGATGGATGCGAAAATATTTTACTCCTCCACGAATTCAAAACACGGCTGAATCAATTTTTCCGAATAGCGTGGCCGATATTAGAGGACCACTGATTGTTCAAATACGATACGAGGGACGGATCGGTCGGACACCCACATTGAGGGCGAGAAAAGGCAGATGGTGATGGCCAGAAAGCGGATTCTCGTGTAAATTACCAACATATTGTATATTTTTTTACGTTGAATTTTCAAAATTGTGCTCTTGGCGAATCAGGGCAATCCCAACAAAATATGGAAATTTTCCCTTAAATATTTTTACATATTTTTTCTGTATTACATATTTTACATATTTTGCTACAATTTGTTATTATTTGCAAAATAGTATTCTACCACCTTTCATACAATTTATTTCGCACAAAATATTTAATGAACTGTGAAAAATAATTTTTAATTCAAAAATCATTTTTTACACATTCAGAATTGCACGGTGAAGGCACCAGGTGCTCCATGTGAAGACATGGTCACACGGTCTGTATGGATTATCCTGTTTCCATTGCAGTTGCGACAAGACCGCATGAGCGCTGAGTTATACGTGTGGAAAGAATCAGTGATGTGTTTAAACGAATACGAGAGATATTGGTTGTCGCAGACCTGTAACACTACAATGACAGTGCTACAGTGATTGCCGAGTTACTTGAGTTTCCGAACTTGTATGACGGCTATCGCTTCTCTCGAACATAAAAAAATAATTCAGTAGGACAAGCAGTATTTACTTTTAAAAATTGGTTTAATACGAGTACATACTCAATTAATTTTATTTCAAACTGTTTAAATTTATTGGGTTTGTTTGTAAATGTTCTATAAATAAGAGCGTTCTTTAATATTACATGTTTTATCTCTTTTTAAATATTTTTGACATATTCTTATACTTTTCATTACATATTTTTATACAAATTTTTCTGGTCTCAAGCTTTAGCGACGCTGATCAGAGCTGGAACTGTGCCAGCCAAAGCGGCGCACGCAACTGTGATGCGTCGGACCTCAAAGTGGAGACAATCCATTCACTTTGATAGTGATGCCGATGATTATTTTATGACTCTGTTAGGGACGTCCGGGCAGGTAATGAATTATAATTTTATGGGTTTTGATAGGGAGGTCGGGAAGGTTAATGTACCAGAAACATCTTTTAGTCGCATTGATTACATAGAATACTCATTTTCATAATTTATATATTTTCCAAACCCAATCTTGCCTGGTAATTAGAATTTTTTAAATCCAGTTATAAACCAAGCCAAAAAATCTGCTATAGTCACTTTCCCGACGCTTAAAATAAATTGCAAAAATTGTATGTGTGTGGTTAACGCTAGTGCCTAAACCGTTCAACGGATATTCTCCAATATTGATAATGTCTGATCAATTGATTAGTGATTCCGGGTGATATAGAGAGATCATTATCCCCATGACTGTGGAACATATTTTTATAGAAGGGAATGGCGGTAATCTTCCCGCACGGGATGGCGCAATCGGGCGCCGACCTACCCGTCTACTAGCGGAATTTTCCCCAACCAGGTACCTTCCTCCAGCGAGGCACCGCCCCAGCCGGGACAAGCTCTAAGCTCCCGACCGGTCTCCCGGCATGTGTGGTGGTGTTGTGCATGTTAGTGTAAGTGTGTGTAAGGGGTGAGGATAGGACAAGGAAGAGGTAGAAAATATAGCGCGCGGTCCGTATCCCGTTTGGTAGGTACTGCTCCGGCATTCGCCTGGTGTTAATCGAAGAAACCATAGAAAACTACCGATCAGAGCAGCCGGCCGCTAGAATTCTCCACTAGACGGTGGTTGAATTCGACGTAGCTATGTAGCTATTGTGGAAAATCCTGTCACCATCTGGACTCGAACCTAAACACGTCCCGGTCATAGCCACTGCAGTGACATGAACAGATGTCCTGAGCCCGTAAAGCCGGTCGATGCACTTGGTTGCAACTGATATTTGGTTACGTTGTTTGCCCCAGGCAGTGGGAAGCCTGCCATGGCGCGCTGCTGCTTGGTGCACACCCGGAGCGTGACCTCTGGGCCACGCGGCGCCGAGCGCCGGAATTTTATAAGCAAGGAAACGAATGCAGCGCTCCGCGTCGAAGAAACACAATTTCGCTCATAAATTACCGAGTTGGCCTCTCTCCCCTCCTCCCCCGGTGTTTAATTCAATTTGTCTCGTTCTCCGTTATTAAGGTGCACGTACAGCCTATTACGGCGGGGGCCGTGGAGGGGGGGGGGCGTGGGAACGGCAGCCGGGCCGTGGCGGCGCCGCGCCGCGCCGGGGCTGAGCAAACGTGGGCGAGCGAGCCCGCCGCCGTCAGCCGACCATCACCTCCGCGCCCGGCGATGGCTTCATAATGACCGCGGCGCAGCGGTGTCTTGTGCAGCTCCGTTCGGTTGGAGTGGCTGCCCACACGCTATCGTCTTCGGCCGATGTCATTACTCGCGGTTGCCGTCTTTTTTCGGTGGCGGGGGGGGGGACAACGAGTTTATTGTTTTCTGTGCGATACACGTGACGAATTTCTATCGCTACTGTTAAGAGCGTTTTAGAGATAAATACCGCACCCAATAAATACACATTAAATATCATTTTTATTTCGCAGTTCTTTCTTTATTTTTTTACTTATATAAAGTTACTTTTCAACCACTGAGGTCATATAGCGACCACTGTAAGTAACATCGGAAATAACGGTAACGGTATACGGTCACACAAACATCCATGACCGGGGCGGGATTCGAACCCGTGACTCTTCGGGCATGAGGCAGCTTCGGATATTCAGCCTTAGCAATCTGGGCTAACCAGGCTGGCATTGTACTTCTTGTGGTCGGTCCTGGGTGTGCCAAAGGTGTGTAAATTTATGGGTGAAAAAATTGTCTTACGTCTGCCATCGCAGGAGATGTAAAGGTGGTTGTGTAAGATGTGCGGAATGTAAAAAAAATCTCAAGCATAAAGTTTCTGTACCATATTCCAAATCTTAATAGTCCTGGTAATGCCTTATTTTGCTACTAGGTGATAATGTGGTGACAGATAAACCTATCACACAACTGTTAGAAGAGCTAAAGAAATGTAAGAAAAATGTGGCTGAAACGTCGTTAAATCTCCTGTGGAATAAGGCCTAGGCAATAGGCTCAATACACCGCAGCAAGAAGAAGAAGGAGAAGAAAAAGAAGAAACCATGTTTTATGTGCCATAATAATAATAATAATAATAATAATAATAATAATAATAACAATATAAAACGACATTTAATCTAACCTGTATCTGTGAATTATTCCTGCACATATTTCGAACGTTTGCTTCATCATCCTGATATACAAATAACTGAATCTAGATTCTGTTCGAACCACTTATTAAATAGCTGAAATATTTTAATCGTATCACTTCAGACCAGTACAGAATCATCCCCGTTGCGTAACCATGCATACATTCCTTCCTTCTCAATTGCCTCCTTTTACCGCAACTAGTAGTAATTAGTAAAGATAATTAAATGTTGACAAATGGCAGAGAAATACTGTAAAGTATATAAGAGATTCCGTATAGTTATAGTCGGGAAATGAGAGCGTTTACTCTGTGCTAGTACACGACTGCGTGTCACTAGTCGACGAGATTTAAAGTTATGGATTTAGTGGCCAGGAGTACTGGCCTTACGAATGGGCTGAACACTTAGCTACTTACTGGGCTACTTACTGGACTACACTTCGGTACTACCGCCTCCCTTCCCCATCCACCAGCACGTCACCATCGCTCCCGCTTCACTTCTCTTCTTCCTTCCCCACCGCCGCCTCTTCCTCCGTCTCCTCTTACGCCGCCGCCGTTCTCACTTCCATTTCCTCCTCCACCTTCGCCCCCATCTCCACTTCCTCCTCCTTCGCCACTTCCTCTCCTGTCTTCGTTTTCTCCTTCTCCTCCTTCGCCAATGCTGTCGCCGTCTCCACTTCCTCCTCCTCTTCCTTCATCGCCACTATCTCCACTTCCTTCTCGTCCTCCTCGTTCGCCGCCGTCTCCACTTCATTCTCCTCCGCCGTCACCGCCACCGCCTCCATTTCTTCCTCCTCCTTCTTCATCACCGCCTCTGTCTCCTTCCCCTCCTCCTACTTCGCCACCGTCTCCACTTCCACCTCGTCTTCCCTCATCGCCACTGTCTCCATTTCCTCCTCCTCGTTCGCCGCCATCTCTACTTACTCCTCCTCCTTCGCCAAACGCCGCCTCTGCCTCCGTCCCCCCTCCTCCTCCTCCTTCGCCACCGTCTCCACTTTCTCCCCGTCTTCCTTCACCGCCACGTCTCCACTTCCTCCTCCTCCTCGTCCGCCGCCGTGTCCTCTTGCTTCGCCGCCACGGCGCGCCGTGGTCGCTGCGGCTGCCGCGTGGGACGTGGCTTTCTCCGGGGACGCCGCACCGGGACGGCCCGCGCCGCTCCGTTGTAGCCGTGTGTTTGCGCGGGCGGAGGCGGAGGCCACACGTGGCTGGCGACACGTGGCACGCCCGGCGCCACCGCCAACGGCCTCCACGACCCCACAACACAGCTCAACAATTGGTCTTCTGAGAACAACTGCTACGCGGGGCACACGCAGCCGACGTACGCCGGTCGCAAGGAAGGATCATGGTTCGAACATTCGGCAAAGAAAACAGAACAGATGTACGAGGCAAATTCTCATTTGGGAGCAGAACATTACAAAATTGAAACAAATTACTTGCATCGGTGGTGGAGGCGTTTCCTCAGAATGTCAAATATTTTAAAAGGAGATGAAATATGTTGTGGTATATTTAGAATATATTAACATTAAAATTAAATACTTTATATTATCATTATTATTGTAATTTTATATTAATATGTCAGCTCTAGTGGGGTAGAGTAAGGAAATTAATTCTATAAAATTGTATTAAGTACATATGTGTAATTATTGTAGTATTTGTTTGTTGTTTTGTGTATTTTGTATATTGTGTTTGGTAAATGCTACCACCGAAAATACTAATAAGTAGCATAATACATATTCTACTGTAAACAATTTTTTACGGAACACGTTCTTGAAACTTTGAATAATTTGAATCACCAATAATTTCGAATGCCCTACGTCCTTCAAAAGTGGCGTGAGTTTCCCACTATCGTGAACAACACTGTCGAATCAATGCTCATTTTCGAGACATTTCTACGGTTCAGTACAATGGCTTATTTCATTGGACGTTTTTTAAATAATTTGCCTTTTTTACGCCGCTTTTAACGTCGTCTGGAAATGATGGATGCAGACGTCCCAATACATCGTAGACATTTTGTGACTTACGTATACCATCATGTTTCCGACGTAATTGAACCTTAATTTCCTCTATCTCCTTCGAGATTGTAATTGCTTCACGCTCACAAATCCTTTAGTCAGATCGGTTCATATTGAACCGGAATGACATTTTCTGTTTGCATATGCCATTCTATATGATCAATTCCAGACACACAAGTACGACTAATAACTTAAGTTGGCTCCAATGCCATTCACAATCGATAATCAAAATCTTTTTTCTGAATAAATTATTCCTAACCACATTACCTCGTCTAACATGTATGGCAAGACGGATCTGCTTCCGCAATTAGGTTCTGGAAGATTTTCCATTTTCCCTCACTTCTCAAAATATCCACCCACTTTCTTGTAAGAATAACCGCATTTTGTGAAGTGACACGGAGAACACAAACAGGAAAAGCCAGCCAGTATTTGATTTAGGTCTGCTTCGAGCAGTATATCTGAGCCTTCAACGTCGCAATTTCCTCCTCAGCGCAGTGCCTCCTGGCAACCTGCGTCCGCCAGCGCGCGGGCCGCGTGTGAGGGCGTCCACCGTCACCGCGCCTCCCCTTTGGTCCCTCGTCACCGCCCGCCGCCCCCGCCGCTGCTGCCTTGTCCGCGCTGCCACCGTCGCCGCCGCGCCACGCCGCGCCATGCCCGCACCGCTAATGGCCTCCCCTTGCGGAGGCGATGTATCACGCGTTCGGAAGTGGCGGCGGAGGCGGAGGCGGTGGCGGGGGCGGCGAGGGAGAGAGGGGGCGGCGGCTGCCCGAGGCGCCGGTGGGACATTCGTCTTGCGTCGAGTGGCTGGAATTACGCCGAAGTAAACAGCGCCGTGCCGCGCCCGACCCGCCACGCTCCGCCCCACACCGCCCCGCCCCGCCCCGCCGGCTCCGACGGCCACAGCCCCCGCACCCTCGTGCGACCGTCGCGTCGCTCGAACTGCCCACCGCCCACCGCGCCGACCGCACACAGCCTGCGCCACCTTCCGTCCACCGCGCCCACGGGCCGGGCGGTGGTAGAGCGAGTGGCGATGGCGGCGACACGGCTGGAGAAGAGGGGTGGATGGCAGGGCAATTTCAGTTTTCTGCAAAGGTCGACGAATTGACGAACTGAGCACTTGACGAACGAAACAACCAGCCTCGCTTACTCAGCACGGTCATAATTTTTTTACTGATATGTTATTGCTTGATATTCCCTTCGATATGGAACTCGATATACAGTGCACAACATTCTTGGATCGAGAGGATTGTGCTTACGAGGGATATATCAAAACAATTGAATTATGCTACATATTCTCTTATGAAGGGACTCATGCCAGGGAATTATGGGAGGGAAATATCTAAGAACAAACCGAGTTGAGTTAACATCCAAGTAATTAGTAAATAAGTATATCTGAATCATTAAAAGTTGGTAAAATAATAAAATCTAGCATATATCACGCGTGTTAACTGCCTCTAATGATCTCGGGCGTCAAAAACCCTTGGGTCAATAGCCCTCGTTTGTTTTTATTTTCATTTTTTGTCACCGGTCGATCATTAGAACCCTTATAACGTCCTTGATGCATCATAAAAACAACTATTTTAAATCGCTCTTTCGAAAGTTTTCTTTTTTTTTCAATTTCCTTAAATTAGATCTCTCGATCTGAACAATTCAATATGTGAAACCATAAACGAAGTATGAACATAGTTATATCTTGTGTCACTAGCAAAGATTGAATAATGCAGCAGGGGACATTAAACTTTCTACGGGGGATGATCTACAGTACTCCTACCCCCACAATTGGTACCACGATGAGGGAGCAAGGGTTACAATTTTCTCAGTGGTGCAGGAGCCAATCACTGCGCACGAGCTTCAGTTCGTGTGTCATACGACGTTCCACAATCATACACAAAATGAAACAAAAACGTGGCGGAATGGAAAGTCGTGGCGGCGAAAAGTTGGGGAAGAGGATTGACAGACATCGCGAAACGCGGTAGCATGCTACAATTTTGTGGAAAGATAGAAAAATCATCTCTCTGCAGCACTACAGACTACACCTCGAAACGTCGCGATAATTCGAGGACTTAGTGTGAAATTAGCGCTTACTAACTACAAAAATTTACATTTTGAGAATTTTGCACAAGTCAATACCATATTTGTAGAAAATACAATTCTTAACTACAAGACAGAATTTTACATTTAATAAGAAATGAACGTGTAGCCTTATAAGACTTAAACCTGAGAAGAAAACTTCGACATTTCAATGTGAAAGAAGTGTATGAGCACAATATTATTTCTACGTGTCAATTAAAAACAGAATCAAATAAACTAGAAAGAGGATGATTACACTGTGGTGCTAGTATTGAAAAAGAAGAAGAAATTGATGAATTTTTTTTTTTGTAATTTCAAATGGGGTGTACTTAATTTTTTTTAATTTTTGACCTCATTATATCGTATCTCATTATTTAATAACGTTATTGGCGGCTTTTCTTGTGTTTAAAAAATCCTAAAACATGTTTTTATATAAAGAATATGGTTTTATAAGTAACGCTCCGGTACTTAAAGAAATAACAAATTTGCTTTCATTCATAGTGGAGTTTCGGACATTTTATGTTTAAAATATCTTATTTCCTCTCTCCTGGAAGCTTTAAGATTCGTAATACATTAGCTTCACATTAAGTCCTCGAGATGCTGAGTGGAAAGAGGGCTAGAAAAGGGGAGAAGTGGATGCCGACATCGACATACTGAGCACGAAGGAAATAACAACAGCTCGCACATGGGGATTACAACCGAAGTGGTGTGAGAATGAAAGGGGCAACGACCATAGGCATGTGAAGAAGGGGTACCAAAAATATTTTTGGGCCCCTCTGGGCTCCCTTTTCCACTAAATATTTGTATCTACAACTGTCATATTTTATGAGGAAACAACAACACGTACTTCAAAGAGAATTGAATTAAAACTTAAATGATACAATTATTAATTCAAGCTGACTTGATGCTGAACCATTTACAGGGTTGACGGAAGGTTTGGAGAGCCTTCTCCCCCAAAGTCGTGTATTATTCCCCAAATTGTCAATTTTAAAAAGAAGAAAATAATTAATCACGAAGGGCAACGGGGCCGCTTTCGAAATTTTTAGAGGAATCAGACCCCCCCCCCCCTGAAAATTTCAGAGAAAATGAAGCAAGCAACGTTAAGGAGCACGGTGACATGAGGCATTAAGCTCGTAGAGACAAAACACGTAAAGCTAAATATAAAACATTGTGAGAAAATTGGCGAAAGAGTAATCAACTGTGGCAATGGGAAGACATGGGCGCTGTGAATGAGGAAAATGGCTGAAGCCAAACTGAGACCGACTGATCGGCACGCCTTCTTTAGGGAAGTACAAACGGAAATGGATAGCTGTTGAGAATAACAAAGAGCATTACTCATGATCCCCTCAAGATAGACAGTGGCCAGTAAGTGTTGATATTAATGCATCTCATCTGCGTGAGCGACTCAGAGAAGCTCTTTCAACGAAATGAACCGGTTCTTTTCGATAGCTCCTTTTTTTACTAAATGTAATATATGGAGCATTTTCTGCTTCCTCAAAAATATAATACTTACGGTGTACATTTTACAGAAGCATACAATTTAAATATTGATTACTTCTTTCGACCGCGTCAACTGTTAAGGTCTTAGGGTACTGCATGAGTTTTTTTTATCGTGGGAGGTAGGGAATACCTTCCCCCGCTGGACGTAAAGAACTGGCGTCGACCTGCGTCGGCTTGCGAAGATCCCCAATCAGGTATTTCCCCCATCGGGGCACCGCTGCGCTTGGGACAAGCTCTAAACTCCAACTGGTCTCCTAACAAGTGTGATAGTGTTGTGCATGTGAGTGGTGGGTGTGTGTGAAGGTGAGGGGTGAGGATAGGACAAGGAAGAGGAAGGAAAGATCGCGCGCGGTCCGTGGACCGTTTGTTAGAGTACTTCTCCGGGATTCGCCTGTTGTTGATCAGAGAAACCACAGAAAACTACCGACCTGAGCAGCCGGTAGCTAGAATTCCACAGACAGCAGCTGAATTCGAGCTGACAAGGTAGTGTCGAAAATCCTGCCGCCGTCGGGGCTCGACCCAAGAACCTCCCGGTCAGAGGCACCACAATGATATCAGTTGATGCCCTGAGCCACCTTTGCCGGTGTGGCCGGTGGGAGGAGGAAGGGGCGGGGCTGCGAGCGTGGGGGACAGGCGGCACTGGATCCGGAGCAGTGTGAGCGACGCTGACGCCGAACAGGCGTGGAAGTGGACAGCGTGCTAGTGAAGGGCGGTGGTGTGAATTGGGCAACCCTAGAACCGCCCCCGCCGCGCCGCCCCTTCAGCCCCGGCCGTCGAAGGCAAATGCGACCGTCGATAAACATGCGAGCCCTGGACGCAGCATATCGACGCTCGGAAGCGCGGAAATCTACGGCGGCCGGCGCAGGGGAGCGACAAGCAAGGCGGCGGCGGCGGCGGCGTTGCGGTCTTGGGCGCGACCGCACGCGGCCGGGCAGTCCGTCTCCGGCGCAGGGGGCGCCGGCCAATATTGGCACCTGAGGCGAGGAGCCTCCGCCACCGCCCCTCCCGCGATATTGTCCGCGCGCGCTTATTGCCGCGGGTATTCACGGCCGCCGGAGGAAGGCCCGTGTCGCCGAGGGGACCGCACAAGGGGAGGGATATACTACTTGCAATATCCTTTGAAGTGACGAAGAGGGGAAGCGAGGGCGGGCGATATGACGTGCATGCTATGCGCGTGTCCAGCGTTGTCGCCTGAACGGATGACCTCCAGGCGCCGTTCGTGTTCTCAGCCGGCAGGCGACATATTTGCCCCCCTATTATTAATACTGAAATTGAACGACATTCCTCTAACACGAGGGAGGCCAAACTCATGTTGGATCGAGCGGTTATTTTTTTCTTCTGACAACTGGGATTTTGTACACGGTATAGAACATGTCACGCCGGTCACGTGACATGTGATAGTTGCCCATCACTTAAAGGTAAAGATTTCACCTGAAAATATATTATTCCGCATGTTATTAAAAGGGTAAAATTAATACGGATTAAAATCCAGAAAGTATTCTCGTGATTCTAGATAATTTGATTAAGATTATTCTGTAACGGATTTGCATCCAGAAGAAAACGAATTAAAGCACCGATAAAAATGCACATATGTACTGGGTGAAGTAAACTCTGGATAATTGATAGAAACAATAAATTATTATTTATTGTATACTTGTGAAATTGTTTACAATTACATGTAACACAAAAGTAGTCACCTTTGTAGTAATTGCTCCCAAACTTGACTTTTGGGTGACCATGAATCAAAAATAGCGCAGCAACGACTCAACATGTTATTTCAGATTGCGTTTTTTTTTAGAGAAAAAAATCGCAATCAATTTGAAGTATGCGTTGTCTAAGCTAACGAACCATTATTAAAATCAAAATATGAAAACAGTGAATCGAGAAAAAAGAACTCTGTCAACATTTTAATCTGAGACATTTAGTAGAAGTATAACATACACGATAAATATGAATATTACCTACACGAACATTACTCGCACTACAAATTATATCGAAAAACTGCTGAAAATAAATACTACCCCTAGTAAGTAGTAGTTTAATTTACATTCCATTGCCTAGTGCGAACTTGTCAATAATAGTATTTGCTCATATTTTTTCACATATACAATATTTATAAAGGTGAAATGGAAAATGATCTTAATTGCATAAAGACGTGAATGTATTAAGTGTACAAGCGATATGAAATTAATGAAAAAAGTCGTGCATCAAAAAGATGAAAATATTGATATGCATAGTTGATTATTTTACATTCAATTGTCTAATATGAACTGTTCATATCTATGCCACATTTTCTTTACATGTATGTGCTATCAATTTTGATTAGTTGCAAATACGTTTTCGGGTATAATAAAAAAAGGAGGTAGGACTATAAATGAATGTTTGTTCTGTTTCTGTACGAAATTATTCTTGCTGTACTTGTAATAAATTAAGGATAATTCAGACCCATTGGTTGCACAAACGAAAATGAAGATCCACTGTTATTTCGGATAGGGAGAGGCAGGACAAGACGGACAGGACAAGGCAGATAGGACTAGGTAGACAGGAAAGGCAGACAGGATAAGTCAGACAGGACAAAGCAGACTGGACAAGGCAGACATGGCAAGGCAGACATGGCAAGGCAGACATGGCAAGGCAGACATGGCAAGGCGGCCATGGCAAGGCAGACATGGCAAGGCAGTCATGGCAAGGCAGACATGGCAAGGCAGACATGGCAAGGCAGACATGGCAAGGCAGACATGGCAAGGCAGACATGGCAAGCCAGACATGGCAAGGCAGACATGATAAGGCAGACATGGCAAGGCAGACATGATAAGGCAGACTTGGCAAGGCAGACTTGGCCAGGCAGACAGGGCGAGACTGGACACGGCAAGGCTCTTTCCTACGTTTATTTCCGTATATTACGTACGCTTACGAGAAAGTAAAACATTTAAAAGTAAAAGGCACATTGGATACCACACACATATCATCATGGAGAGATTAAAGTGAATCCCGAACTCACTCATCCTCTGCGTCCATATGTATTTTTGACCGGAAAACCCTTTAAGCTTAGCTTCACTCCAGACGCAGCAAGACAGCGGGCTTATTATTGCAATCGGAGCAGTCTTGGGCGACGAAGACAACGGCGGCGGCGGCGGAAGTTCGCGGAAAAACCACGCGTGTGGCGCAAGTGTGCTCGCCGAGGTCGCCACCCGGCGCGGCGGAGCAGCGACAGGAAGGGCGGGGAGGGGCGTGGAGGGGCATGGCGGGGCGCGCAGCTGCTGCGCGGCGGGGCTGGGTGGGGTGGGGTGGGGCGGGGCGGGGCGGGGCGGGGCGCGGCGCCCGGCTGGCTGCGCGCAGATAGCGGCCGTGGCCTCGCTGCTCGTATCTGCGCTCGCGCGCGGCTCCTTGGCGCTGCGGTCTCGGGACTACTGCGACGTTACCCGCACCAGAGGAGAGGAACGCCCCTTCCTCACAATGGTAAATGTTGCATTCTAATTCTCAGAATCTATTCAAGTTAGGCTTATGAAATTTTTAGGGGTGACAGATATATCACTCGTAATAACACTGAAACAACGCTTTTGAAAATAGTTTACTATTTTTATAGTTAAAAATATTTTCTCATAATGCATTTTTTACGTTTTCTGGTAAATAAAGTTCTACAGAATGGATAATCAGAAAGGATAATCAGAAAAAAATGTTTCAGTAAATGTACGAGATCTTTATTAACAACTTTTGAACATTTCAGTTTCCTATTACAAATTTAAGTCGAAAAAAGGTACATTCAGTGTTAAAAATACCAACTTTCGGGAAATGGGCTTTAAAGATGCAACACTCAGTACACGTCAGCTCGATTACTTGCACCATCAGACTAATCATTTTCCAATAACTACTTCTTTTTAAAGCTTTTTTTTTCATATTGGTAATCTTCAAAACACAAATGTATTCCATTTACTTTCTGCATGTAAAGTCTTTCAGTATGTATGTGCTGTATAATATAACAATATCTAAAACTATTGCAGCCAGCACCTAAGCCCAACGAAAGAACTGCACATAAAAATAATTTAAAAAAGAAACAAACTTGTATGAGTGAGATCAACTTCATTCAAACGCCAATTTAAAGAGAAAATTATGGATATTTATTGAAAATAAAGTATCCCTAAACTTTTTTTACTGCAAAATCGTTCCATTTTCCCCTTAGTATTGTAAACATTTATTTTACTAAAACAAATCAGTTAAAATCTGCAAATAAGGTTTGTGGGGGGGGGGGAAAGTGCAATCGATGTAAGTTTTCTCAATATCTGGAATCGCCAACCGAGCTCTTGCTCTGACTCAAGTTGACTTTTGAATATAGGTACAAAAGTTTTTAGAAAGAATTGATAACTCAGCCCGGTGGCCGAGATCGCTAAGGCAGTAGTGTCGTAGTGATCTCGGACCAAAGGGTCACGGGTTCGAGTCCCGCTTCGGGCATGGTTGTATGTGTGTTCGTCCTTTCACCCCTTATCATCACCATTTCGTTTCACCCTCATAGTTACCATAACGTCAATACCAATAGCTGTCGCTAATGACCTAGCTGTCGATGCGACCTTAAATAACAAAAAAGAATTATAAGAAAACATTCGCATAAGTGTAATAAGAACTATTTGTAAAGCCATGAAATGGAATATGTTAACTATCATCCCTATCATCCCCTACCGTGTTCTACATGAAGGAATTGGCTTTCAGCTACGAGAATTTGAATGATTTATACTTCCATTTTTCGAGAAAACGGGCATAAATAGTGAAGCTACATTAATAAATCGCTATTACTTCGTGGATTCGATTAGCTGAGTTTGCTCAGGGCAGCAACAGTTACTATTGCATCACTGACTGATCGGGAGGTCCTGGGGTTCGAGTCTCGATGGAGGCAGATTTGCGACTCTAGAGATTGCTAGGACGGATCCAGCAGCCTACTCGAGGATAACTCTCGTATCCGTCTGCTCTGATCCGCAGTTTTCCGTGGTTTCTTTGATCAACACCAGGAGAATGCCGGAGCAGTACCCTAAGAAAAGGCCACGGCCCGCCCACGATATTTCCTTCCACTTCCTTGCCCTATCTTCTCCTCTTACACATTCACATTTCAATTTACAGGCACTACCCAAATACTATGTCGGAAGACCAGTCGGGCACTAGGTGCCGGTCACCGTAGAGCCGATTTTGGCCGAGATTTCGGTCGGCCGACCTGGGGCGTTTGCGTCCAATATATCCGATTTGTTCAATCACGTGCTATTAAATGGAAATGGGCATATTGAACCCGAAAAATCTGTTCCAACGGCCACCGGAAACATCATCTGTCGGACGAATATCTGTTTCGTTTGATTTTATTGGTTCCATTCGCCCGAAACCAGTTGGAGAGTCAAGGCCATCTGAAATCTATAGACTACCTCCAAATCATGTAGGTGGTCTTGAACGTGCTTCTCGCATTTGTTTCAAACAATGAACTGCGGAAGTATGGAGATATTCGATTTCGAGTGGAACATTCGGGTGCTTTTAAGATAAAATGAGTCGGACGATTTTGTTCGCGGTCGTCCAGTAGCGAGCGAGCGACCGATATTTCGGTTGCACTGTGGCCGCAGACTAACACTGAAACAACGGCTTGAAAATAGTTCACTATTTTTGTATATAAAAATATTTTTATAATACATTTCTTTACCTTTTCCGTTACTAATCCGTCTGGGCCAGCGCGCTGCTGAAAGAAGATACCTCGCAAGTGGGGATGGGGAAACCACCAAAGTCAACGTGTACAAAAAGTTTACATAAATATGTTTAAATAACGTTGAATTATTCGACTCATTAGGAAGAAATAAATTATTATATTTGATAGACGATTTATAACACGGATTTTTTAGAAAATGTCGCACATGAATAGTAGAACGTTATTTTCAAATATATTTATGAAGTGTTTCTTTCATATAAAAATTTTAAATTGCGAAGGAACTATTTTCTTTAATATTAATTTTAATAACTTAAACTTAATTCTTAACTTCCAATATTATTAAGTTGACTCATATTTTGGTCATGTTTGGGATCTAATAGAATTAACCCCTTCCTGAAGACTTTCTTTTTATTTTGAAATATATAGATGTTGTGGCACCAGGAAATGAAGTAAACGAGATGAAAAAGCTGTTTTATTTTTCAGGAACTTTGAAGCTATCTTTAATGCCGAACAGATTAGACAAATGATTATTCATAACATTAATGTTCGATGTAATAGGCACATGGGTTTTCTGCCAGTATGACATATTACATCATATCGTCTCATTTATTGTCGACACCTTTTTCTCAATTCACATCGGAAAATCTGGACACACGTGGAAGTCTGGTAGTTGAACTAAAATTTACACATTTAATGGCTTCTTTTTAGTCTTACTTTGGGAGCTGGGCAAATAGGAAGTGATGAATGATGAGTAGGATCATATCAAAAGTCACATTGTGGTTTGCTTACTATGTCACACAAGCTTGATATCTGGGAGGCTTAATTTTTTTTAATAATTTTGTTTCGCAGGTTACGAAGAATAGGCTCTTCCCCACTGATCGCCAAGTAGCGTTGTATCACACCTCGCTTCTCCAAACCACAGTCCGGAAGGGGTCTAAACTGTAAAAACGGATATAGGGGAATGGTGATTGATGTATAAGGAGCCAGAAGAAACTTGTATTTTAAATGATTTCCATTAAATGAGCCCAATGAACATAACCTAACCTTGACAATTGCCTTAACCTTCAACAAACGACCTTAATACTGTGCAGTCAGGAACCACATTTCGTGGGCCCTCGATACCGAAAAACTGGATTACGACAAAACGTCAGTCCATTCGTGTGTGAACGTCACGTGACTGTTACAGCACAACGTCGCTACCCTACGAGCGGCGCCAAAACTCCGTCATATCGTAAGTCATCAGTAGGATATCTCCATTAACTTGGGCGTCTGCGGCGTTTCCTCGTTCCATCCCGTCCCCGTGGCTCGCTTGACAGCGCTGACAAACGCATCCTCCTTCCGCGCGGGGCGCCACTAGCGCGGCGCGGCGCTGAGCCGGTCCGCCTTCGGCGCGGTCCTTGGTCGAACCTCGCGGATTCCTCCGCGCGCTCGCCGCCCTTCCGCGTGCCCGCGCCTTCCGGTTCCGCCTGGCGCCTGTCCCACACACGGTCCAATTTTTATAAAACGACAACACAAGACGTTTTTATGAAACGTTCCCTAAAACAAGGGTGCTGCACAATTTTCTTAATATTGTTTGGCCCGCTGTCTATGGGTATTCGTGTGTACTAACTTTACTGCATCAGCCTCTCGCCGTGTTTTAGGATTAAATATTACTAAAGGTCGATGAAAATCTACGAGTGAAACTGCTCAAACCGGATCAGAGTATCAAGTGATGTCACTGCAGCCCCTCTGACCGGGAGGTACTAGGGTTCCACTCCCGTCGATAGTGGCAGGATTTTAGGCACTAGACCGATATCTAGGTCGAGTTGCGTCGCTATCTGGGCGAGAATTCTAGCGGCCGGTTGCTCTGATCGGTAATTTTCCGTAGTTTCTCCAATCAATAGCAGGCGAATGCCAGAGCAGTTCCCTACCAAACGGGCCTTGGGCCGCGCTCCATCTTTCTTTCCCCATTCCATGTCCTATCCTCATCCCTTACCAACACACACTCACACGCACTACTCTACCACATGCCGGAAGACCGGTCGCGAGCTTTGACTCTGCTGGGGCGGTGTCCTGTTGGTGGGAAATACCTGTTTGGGAAAACCCCGCTAGCCGACGGTAGGTTGGCACCGGATCTCGCCATCCAGCGGGACAAGATGACTGCCACCTCTCGAGCAAAAACACGCACTATACTTATGGGATTCTTTGGGGGTGTATTAACAACAAAGGGCGTACTTATCAAACGTCCCGCTCACGAGATATATTTAGTTTTCCCTCAAAAACCTCCAACTGTATTATAGAGAGAAAAAATAATTTGTTGAACTACTTGAGAGATGGCCGTGAGAGCGCAGAACCTCCCGGGACGGCGTAAGCGACTGCACACTAACAAAATTTCCATGGTCGGCATTCGAAGAACTTGGTGCTTGCCACTAAGACGCGGCGGGCTCACTTTGTTTGAAAATCAGCAGCTGAGTCGTCTGGTAGCGGATCGCCTCGCTCGTGGAAAAACGAATAAATACGCGCGTGTCAACTGTATTCTCTGTGCTGCTGCTCTACGTGCTGTGTTCTCCGTGAACCCGCATTTCTTGGCGTGTCAGGGCAGAGCAAAAATCTGGCATGGTGCATATAGTGCACATGAGCTTCATACACGTATGAATAATGAGATAAAACAAGGAAGGAAAACGATTTCTTCCGCCCACGGATATTTTTTTCAATATTTAATGTTAAAAACATTCTAACGCTGAGGTGTGCTAACAATCTTAATACTTCTCGTATTCAATACTTTCTTTTTGACAAAAGATCAGGAAGACGTATACACAGATCTTCGGCCCAATCTTGAAAGCTTTCCCACAACATATTTTTTAGTCTCATCACCATCCCATAAAGGATTCCAATGTAATATCCTGGTAGACCGCTGTTAAGAAATGAACTGAACTACCTCTTCAAGAAAAAAAAGTTTCACACAGCGACTTAAAAAAAAAAAAAAAAAAAAAAAACTCCATATACATCTTAAGCTCAACTGGAATAGGGTAAGGTGGTATAATCATCGAAGTCACTTCCAAATTAGGAGAAGTATTTTTGATAATGACACTCCTTCAGTTCAAACAAGAACAGAAGAATCTACTCTCTCAAGACTTCTCATAAGACCGTCTAACCCACTTTTTACAAATGCAGTAATGTATAAAACACGAAGAGATATATTTTTAAAAAATTACGTATATGTAATTCTCGTAAAATCAAATGAAATATAAAATGGCGTCAATGTCATGTTAATCAGTGCATTTCCGTACAAAAAGTTATGAGAACTAATTATAGAAAACAAATTTTATTTCAAGAAAAAATCGTGATCTTCAATACAATACTTGCAGGAAGACGCCGTAAAATTTGAAGCTATTGTAATTTTTGAAACTCGAAGTTAACAGTGAAAATCTAATCTAAGCCTTTTTTATAACTGTGTATTTAACTCTATTCTCAAAAGAAATTTAAAGATCATATTTGGAGACATTTTTTAAAAATTCCTGAAAACGTCTCATGCGCTTCATATATTAAAATACCTCCAAAATTTAAAAAAAAATGTTTTCAAAATTCCAGAACTTTGAGTCGAGCGAGATTGACCAGAGAATATTCATTTTTTTTAAAAATCCTACAAATATTTTAGATGCTAGTGTTGTACGCAGACGGTCAGAGAAAGTGACAGACGACCGGATTGTTAAAAAAACAGTTTCGGTATCACGGGACCCCAAAACCTGATTTTTTTTGAAATTTCGAAATCTATTTTCCACAGCATGACATAACTTTCTCTGTAGTAATTATATTATTATTCTCTATATACGTACGAGTACGAGAAAGTAAAAACGTATGTAATGATTTATTTGCAAGTGGTTAGCCGACCATTAGCAATCTATTGAGGAATCAGTTTGTGCGCAGAAGACTAAGTTATGCGTTGTTCTAGAATATCTTCTTACTGTAAAGAATCTTCTCTCAGTTTAAAACACTTTGTTTGCCATGATGGGTATAAGTTTTATGCTCATCAATGACTTTATTGATGTGGTAAAGACTATCATTATTTCTCGACGTTAGTATTCTCATTTTGCCTCTTTCGCAGTGAACGTTATTAAGACTGGTTCTGTACTCTGAATCTCTCATTGGCAAATGTTGGCTTACCAATTGCTTCAATCAACTTCGTATGGTAATGCAAGGTTTCTTAAGACTATTTATTATTATGTGCCGTTTCATGATGTCAAGATGTCAACACCTTTTTCATGGGAAAGTCTCATTACTAATTCTTCATCGTCCCTTCTGTAGTTTTACATAAAAAGTAAAAAGAAATTTCGACGGTCTTTTGAAATGTTGTTGGACAAATCTTTACAGAAAATGTAAAAGAACTTGGAATTCAAATGACTTCGTAATTCGCAGAGAAATGTCTTTAATGTAATGCCCTTCTCCGCGATAGTCATTCAGTGAAACGCTCGTACTCAGTAATTAAGAAGTTCTTAGACAAGCGTATCACCCATCGCCACGGTAGAGGTAACATCAGGAAACATTACACAACATGGTCGCTAACGAGCCTGAATCATATATTGCATAAACACGAAAACTCTCGCTCTGATTTCAAGATGGTCTCCTTTACAAGTAAGAGACGACGACTCAACAAACGCCATTGAACTGCACACTTGCACTAACCTGAACACACGTGCAAACTCTGACATCAAAAGACATGACTTCAACTGTTTGCGGTAGCTTTCGTAGAATCCTTTGATGTGTCATTATCTTACGTTCGCGTTGCTAGTTAAAAGGCTTTGAAGTAACCGCCGACACCTGTAATGGATTACATATGTAACCGATGTTAAAAAGCTACGATACCACTTGTGAGGCAACTTCTCAAGACATTTTAAACGTAGTTTCTCTCTGAATATCAGGATCAAAATGAGACTTGGCTATTGCGTCAAGCCGGAATGCGAATTTTCACTTCACGTCATTATAATGACATTCTCCACAATTTTCGCAAAATCCATAGGTTTTCTTTATTACATATTTTATAACATAACTACGCCACATCAATTCTTCTAAGATTTATAAAAATTGAATTTTGGCGTAGTAATCTGTTCTACACCTGTCATTGAATAAAACTGTCACCGAAAATTTAAGGAATGAAAGAAAGAATACGCATTGCTGAGCACTCTTCACTGTAAGCATAGGCACCTCTTATACAGCATTTGTATTTCTATTGGCTAGAACTTGAATTAGGCGACATAACCACCAGTTTGATATTATTATTATTATTATTATTATTATTATTATTATTATTATTATTATTATTATTCATTCATTCAAAAGCTAGTGTATATACGCACTGAAATTCTAAAGAATCGTCACCGTAATGCTCAAAGTCAGTGAACAGGCTTGTTCCTTTTCTTGGTATTAAGAAAATGAACATGTGGATCCTCCCCATTCTAAATTAACACACACATCTATCTAACAACGTATAAATGTCGTACTTACGTTATGGAAGCGCGAATCTTTTCAACATATTAGACACGCCAGTCACAGCTCTACACCGAGCAACTAAGCCACCAAATAATTACTCATTAACACGGACATCAAGCACGAACTAGTATCTTATAATTAAGAGGGTCTGGCTTACGTGCGTGATTTACGCATGTATGTCCTCATCAAAATTATTTCAGAGAATTGCAGCCATGTAACAATTAATTTACAGAGGTTAAAGAAAAAGAGGGGGTATTAAAGAGATCAGAGGCGAAATTATAAACCTGAACATACGTCATATTTTTCAAGGTTCTCTCAAGTTACTCATAAATCGATCATATATATTTCCATTGTATAGAATGGGTTTCATTTCCTTGCTAATATGTTGATATAAAATCGTGGGCTCAATATCTTCGAGACATTTGCTTTGACCGTTAGTTGCCATTTACAAATACTGCTATTAATTCATTGTTATTCTGGACATTAAAGAATATGTATTAATGCGAGTTTAATGTTTGAGTGAAATAAAATTAGAGCTTTGAAATAAGGAGACCACAACTACTGTTCCAATTAATTTTTTATTTTGCAACATCCAGAATAAATATTTACATTGCCGTAATTTAATTACAATTTTACTCCAATATAATACAAAAATTGTGAAGTTTTACTCGAATATTTTATTTTTAAAATGCAATATGTTGGAGTACTTTCATGACTACGTTCTGGAAAAGAAAAACCTAGGAATATACTTAGGTTTCAAAGATCTAAAATCAGCATTTGATAGGATGGATAGGAGAAGTTGTGAGATGAATATTAGCAAAATGTTAAAGCTAATCCTTAAGGGAACGTACAAAGAAAGAAAATGCAAGCGAAAGAGGGAGATGACATATCATAAAGAGGTTGGAGGAATTTTTATATAAAAGACATTTATTTTGTGCAGAGAGGAGTAAATCATGACATGATCTAAGGAAGGGATAAGAATTCCCGGTAGATGAGATAGGTAACGAGAAAGTAAAGAACAAGTGAGGTAGTATAAATAATAATAATAAGGATGCATAAGAAATGTCGGACGTGATCAAGGAACGTTGTAGATCAAGAACGTCATGTGAGTACTACGGAATACTAATCATGAGAGAGAGAGATTATTGAAAGGAGATTTTGTATTATGAATAACGTAGCTGCATGAGATTAAGATATTTGATTGCCTAATTAGTACCATTTTTATGGGGGAGCATAAGTGTGGGAATGAGCGGAAAGAAGAAAGATAATGGGTTGTCCAGAACTATTTTTAAAGTGGTGCTTGGGATTAAGATCATGCCAGAGTATACATTTAGAAAAGGTACGAAGAAGTAAGAGAATAACAACGTATGAGGGAGTTTTAGAAAGTGGAGGGGGGGAGAGAGGAGATAGAGATAAAATGCTGTTAAAAGATGAAGAAGAGATACGAGAATGATAATGTATATAGGAGGAGGAAAAGTAAAAGACTTTGAGGAAAGAGGATATACTTAAAATGGTACCGAACTGTTAGGAAAGAGACGAGTTCATATCAAGAAGCTTACAAGTATCGGCAGTGCAAGAGTGTGAATGTGATAAAAGTAGGCAAAGTAAATAAATTTATTCAAGGAGATAATAGGATGTGATTTAGGGTGAACGAGATGAGAAGCAGGTTCTTCTGGGTGAAAGAAGAAGACGGGCTAAGGATGTGTGAAGGTGACGCGAAGACAGAAGCAAGTGATCGAAGGCTGCAGGAGTTGGAATACACGTAATAAATGGAGATAGATAGTTTCCCCGGAAATTGTGGGAAGATTGTACGTGTGGTGAGGGTGTAGAAGTGTTTGTTGTTTTCGGTGAAGGCGTTTGAGGTAGTATCGGTTCGATGGTTGTGGTTGAGGCAGAACTGGCGACAGCGACTATGATTGTGGCAGTGTGGGGACGGCGCGCGCAACGTTATTGCTGCTCAGTGGCTCGGAACCAGCGCGGCGCGGTGGTGGTGGCGGTGGCGGTGGTGGCGGTAGTGGTGCTGATGGTGGCGGTGGTGGTGGTGGCGGTGGTGGTGCTGGTGGTGGCGGTGGAAGCGATGGTGGTGGTGGTGGTGGTGGTGGTGGTGGTAGTGGCGGTGGCGGTTGTGGCGGTGGCGGTTGTGGCGGTGGCGGTTGTGGCGGTGGCGGTTGTGGCGGTGGCGGCTGCGGCGGTGGCGGTTGCGGTGGTGGCGGTTGCGGCGGTGGCGGTTGTGGCGGTAGCGATGAGGTGGTGGTGGTGGCGGTGGTGGCGGCAGTGGTGGTAGCGGTGGCAGTCGGGTCAGCTGCGGCACGAGTCTAGCACGCTGCAGTCACTCTCCATTGCGCTGCACCACGCAACCACCCGTCCCGCCCCGCTCCGCCCCTCACCCTCCTTCCCTTCCTGCCCTACCTTCCTTCCACATCCGCCCAGCTAATCCTTGCCACGCCCCGCTCCGACCCGCCCCGCCCCGCCCCGCCCCGCCCCGCCCCGCCCCGCCCCGCCCCGCCCCGCCCCGCCCCGCCCGCGCTCGCGCCCCCGCCGCGCCCCGGGCGCCGCGCCCCGCCGCGCCCCGCCGCGCCCCGCCGCGCTCCCGCCGCGCCCCGCCGCGGCCGCGCCCCGCCGCGCCCCGCCGCGCCCCGCCGCCCGCTGCGCCCCCGCCGCGCCCCGCCGCGCCCCCGCCGCGCCCCGCCACGCCCCGCCACGCCCCGCCACGCCACGCCACGTCACGTCACGCCACGCCCCGTCCCTCCACGCCATGGTACGGTACGCCACGCCGCCGACCCCTCCCCGCCCCGCCCCGCTGCGCGCTGGCTCGCGCGCCGGGCTCTTCCCGATCGCCTTGCATGGTAGGGCCACCGCACCGCCATGCGGGATAGGACTCAGTGTTCATTTTATGAATTTCATTTCCTAAAGGCTAACCAGCTAATTTAACTGGCATGCTCCTTGCTAGTGAAAACAAAAAAAGTATCTTTACTTTGATGCTCTGACTATTATTGCATGGTAAATTCTTATTTTGGCACTCACAAAGCTGACGAACACATAGAACGATAAACATTTTGTCAGCCGCCACCCATAATTAATGGAATTAATGAATATTTCAAGATGATTAATACAATACCATCCATTTTCTTTCAACCACTTTCAACACATTTTTATCTTTTGTGGGCCTTTCAGAACCTCCTTCATATTCGAGACAGCCCGTCCCCCCCTTGAACTCAGCAAACCATTGGCAGATAGGAACTTGTGAAGGGCAGGCTGTAATGTTCCAAGGCATGTTTTGCTGACTAAAACCCTCTCTCTTCAGGTTTATTCTTGCTGATTGGGGAACAACTAAAAATACACAAACATCTCTCGCTAGTTACTGAATTGTCCGAGCGAATTCAAACTTGCCCCAGTTTATTACTAAAACTTCAATGTAACAATGGAAATAAACTCATTGTTGCTAAGTAGCTCACTGTTACTCATTTTCAAAACTTTTGGATTGACCTTTCTATTATTATTTTTATTGATATTATGTTGATATATTGATTTTTTAAATTACTACCATAGAGTCGAACTCAATTGCAATTAACTACATCTTATTTTATCTTATAATATCACTCCAGTGTTGTATAATATAATCAAACTCTTAAACAACAGTTAGACGGCTGGGGTGCGAAGCACTTTCGGGCGACATGGAGGGAGCCGTTCATGTCTGACATGTGACTTCGTGGTCGAAATCATCTTCATCCTATGCCTGTCACAACGTGAAAAGAAAAAGAAAAGAAACCCAGCGAGATAATAAAAGTTAAAACACGATACGTTAACGTGCAACAGAGAGAAAAAGGAAGAAAGCTGAGGAAAGAGAGGGCTAATTTTACAAATTATGACTTTTTTTACTTACAAAAAATGATAAACATTATGAAGGAACGAGTGAACGCTTGAACAATCAACGCATAAACAAATTAACTTACGAATGAATGAACAAACGAACGAATGAAGCCTTAAAGAACGAATGAAAGTGTGACTGATCATCTGAGTGAGTGAATAATTGCGAAGCAAGTGTTCTCCGGAGTAGTGGTGTTAAATCCTTTCTGTCCTCTATTAATTCCATTTGGATTAAACAACCTAATCACCGCATCACGTACTGCAATCCCTGTGGCTGACGAAGCAGTTACTGCAAACAGCGCTACTGCCATTATTTGCATCGTGACCGCATCTCGCCGTAGAAGAGCGAGGGCGGAGCGCAGTACAGTCTGTGGCGCAACGCCGAAGAGCGCGGATTGCTCGCCAAGAAAGAGCAGCCACCGCCCCTCACCCGCCCCCGCACTCGACCCCGCCGCGCCCCCAGTCCCCGCCTCCGCCCCGCCTCCCCAGCACTCGGCCTCTGCGCCACCGCGTTGCGATCGGCACCTCCGCCCTCGCTCCTTCCCCACCCCGCCGCCTCATCACTACAGCACCTCTAGCCATCGCCTTCACCGCATTGCGATCAACGCCTTCGCCCGTGTCTTCGCTTGCCCCCTACCCAGGCCCACCCTTCTCCCCCGTCCCCACCCATGCCTTTGCACCATGGCCCCCACTGCCCCTCTCCCCGCCCCCGCTACCATCTCCCGAGCACCCCACACCCGCCTGCCACCCAGTACACTTCCAGCCCTCGCCTTCACCACCTTGCGATCAACGCCTCGCCCGTGTCCGCCTCCCCTACACTGGCCCACCCTTCTCCCTCCTGTTCCCACCCATGCCTTTGCACCATGGCCCCCACTGCCCCCTCTCCCCGCCCCCGCTACCATCTCCCGAGCACCCTACGCCCGCCTGCCACCCAGCACACTCCCAGCCCTCGCCTTCACCGCCTTGCGATCAACGCCTTCGCCCGTGTCTTCGCTCTCCCCCTACACTGGCCCACCCTTCTCCCCCGTTCCCACCCATGCCTTTGCACCATGGCCCCCACTGCCCCTCTCCCCGCCCCCGCTACCATCTCCCGAGCACCCCACACCCGCCTGCCACCCAGTACACTTCCAGCCCTCGCCTTCACCACCTTGCGATCAACGCCTTCGCCCGTGTCTTCGCTCTCCCCCTACACTGGCCCACCCTTCTCCCCCGTTCCCACCCATGCCTTTGCACCATGGCCCCCACTGCCCCTCTCCGCCCCCGCTACCATCTCCCGAGCACCCTACGCCGCCTGCCACCCAGCACACTCCCAGCCCCCTTCACCACGTTGCGATCAACGCCTTCGCCCGTGTCTTCGCTTGCCCCCTACCCAGGCCCACCCTTTTCCCCCGTCCCCACCCATGCCTTTGCACCATGGCCCCCACTGCCCCTCTCCCCGCCCCCGCTACCATCTCCCGAGCACCCCACACCCGCCTGCCACCCAGTACACTTCCAGCCCTCGCCTTCACCACCTTGCGATCAACGCCATCGCCCATATCGTTCTCCCCCTACCCAGGCCCCACCTTCCTCCCGCATCCCCACCCACGCCTCTACACGATCGCCTCCGCCCCGTCCCCGCTACCATCTCCCGCGCACCCCGCGCCCGCCCGCGACCCGGCGCACTCCCAGCCCTCGCCTTCACCGCCTAGCGATCAACGCCTTCGCCCGTGTCTTCACTTGCCCGCGACCCCGGCCCCACCCTCCTCCCACCCACGCCTCCTCCGTTCCCGAGCACCCCGCCCCTGATCGCGACCCGCGGCGCTCCCAGCCCCAGAGAAAGCGTACGAGAGCCTCGACGAAGACGAAAGGTATCGCTTGCTGCGAGCGCTGCGGCGGCGGCTGGGCGGGTCGCAAGGTGGACCTGCCCGTGTAAGGACAGCGCGGGCGGCTGGCGGGCCACGGGTCGCCGACTCGCGGATTCCAGGAAGTGGCGCGGCGATAAAGCTGAAAACTTTATGGAATCTGTCCGTCGCGACGGGTCGACGACGTGCAGAGTGGGGGAGATTCAATGTGAGCATGTTTAATGCTTACGTCACTTGACTCTCGCGAAACCCACCCGATTGTCCTTTAGGACAAGGTAACAACATCGAAACTTTGCAAAACATGAATCCTTAATGAACACGGGTGAACGAATTATTTAGAAACGACGAAGCAAGGAAGATTAAATTTCGAGCAGAATCGATCATGTAATACTACGTACAATACACAGAACGAACGATATACAAGACATATTAAAACTTTGGGTTAGTACAAATATATGGCATAATCACAAATATGCATACAAGACTAACGTTTTCTATCTTTTTAATCAACTTTACTGAAACAAATGAACTCAAAGAAGACATGAAAAAGTTTAAAAGGTCCAGAAAAAATGTGAAATCGAGCTTCCAAATCGAGCTCTTTACCTCTATAATATTCTTAGTACTGCAAACTTTGCTTCAGAACGAATCTTAATGATAATGAACAGAACAATCTGGACTCTCACACAACATAGCAGAACAAGCTTACCAATTTTAATAAATTCGCACACACCTTTTCATGGTAGGCTACTACTAGCACAGAATTATCACCTAAATTAATGAAGTAATGTTCACCGTGTAACACTATATAATTTCGAGGCAGCATCAATTTCTCTGGAGTTTCTACAGTTTATTCAAGTGCAATATACGGGATAAATATTCTGTGCGACATAAAAGATAACGTGTCGTGTATTCACTGAAATTCATTTCAAATTTGTTTTTTCAAATAAATGAATTTCAAATATGTGTAAATATCACTGTACAGAGTTTTGCATCTTTAATTTTAAAATTTTGAATTTGTGTAAATATTTTATCAGCAACTTTATTTAGAAGAAATAATGTTGGAACAAAATGATTACGTGTCCGTTTCACTGCAGTGCCTTCACTGTATTACGCACAATCAGCCATGTCCATTTATTACAGTATGCAATGACCCTATTCAGACATATACCAGTATCTACTATAAGCTCCACAACTGAGATATAGTGATAAGTTCACATCCTTTACGATGGTTAATAACAGAGTAGGGTAGGCCGACAATTGTCCTGACGTATGTTTACAACTTCGACAATATCCTGAAAGGGTAGATAACGCCGTGACAATCATGACCATGTCATATCACAATCAAGAGGAAAGGGCTTTTACGCTTAATTGTCGCTCTCATAAAATATCATTTTCAAAGTAGTAAAAACTTCAACCAATAGGAAAATTAATCAGCTAATACTAACCGGTATACTTTTCCAACAAAATGATACGATTAAGACACCAGTATACCAAAAACAAACGAGCTCAAGACTCGGATCCATGATCTCCCCAACGCGAGGCAGTCACGCTCACTGCACCACTCGCTCGGTCCCTATCTACCACGCCGTGTAATATGAAACATGCTCCGTGCCAAAATGTACAAGGCGCAAAAGGACGATCACGACAAGCGCCTTCAACCGACGCCGAGATACTCGAGCGTTATCAGCGGCCCATCAGTTGGGCGGCCGCGCCTAGCGCCTGCGGGCAGCAACCCGCCCCACACAACACCAGCGCGCTCGCTCGGAACGCCCGAGAAAACCCACCGCCTGCGCGCCGCCACTACCTGCACACGGCGCGCCTTAATTGCCGCTCGAGCCGCTACCACTAATCCAGCTCTTTAATAATCGCCTTCTCTTGACGTCATCAGTATCAGCAGCGATTAATGCCATCGCCGTCGGCACTACTGTCGCCTCTACACAGTGCCAGATTACTGAACAGGCTGAGTGGGCTGCAGCTTGGGGTGCACAAGTTTTGGGGGCGGACGAATTTCAGCGGATGCCAAATTTCATTAGGTGAACTTTTGAATGAGAGTGAGAAGGATAACTTTTCGCTGAGAATTATTTAAAAGTATAATCTAAAACTTATAATCAATTATTCATACGTGCACAATATTCGTATCGGTTACAAATATCGTACCACAATTTTTTATTTAAAATATAAATAGCTTTAATATTTTAAAAAAGCAAATTAAAAGGGTGCTAAAACATTTGACAGCCTAGGACGCACATAGGTCAAAGTCGGGCACTGCCTCTACAGTATGTATGTACTGTCAGCAATTAATAATTATACACATCGTCATTGTTGGTATTGTCGTCGCTTTGTAATTGCTGCCGAAAATGACTATCAGTTTCATTTGATACGAACGGATGATGAAATATTTGACGTGAAACTATTTTGCAGTTTGTATTTATATGATATTGGTCAAACAACGTACTTACAGCTCTTCAGCTCCATACATTTCTTGTATCTTAGCGTTTCTCACTATTTTTTTTATTCAACAAATCCTTTTTTCCATTGCTGTTACTTGAGCTCATAGGTAAATATTACTCTGACTTTCAAAATAATGTGCTCTATATTCTGAGTTTCATAGTGACAATTGTAATGTACTAATTACCTAGTGAAAGAAAGGCAAGTTCAAAGGCTCATCAGTTCAAATAAAAGGTATCTCTTCATATTAGTAGAACAGTAATTTCTATTTCGAAATGACGATTGCCGGTAAGTTTGTACAGCACATAAGATATCTCAATGTCGTCCACCATGTACGAATTATCATAAAAAAGTGATGCAAAAAGTGACATTCTAGTCATAATGGCCCTACCGCCTCTATTTATTATATTCTTTGGCGAGGGTCAGCGTTTCGTCAATCCGTCAAAGCTGGTCACTTTACCTCGAACAGTCACGACGTCTCCATCGTTACAATCTTCTTGTCACCCACGCTGAACCAGCCCTCACCCACGTCGATCCAACCGTCACCCATGCCGTCCGAACCGTCACCCACGTCGCCCTAGTCGTGACACTGACCCATGGTCATCCACGTCGACCCAACCGTCATTCACGTCGATGTCACGTATACCGTTCGAACTGTGACTCACGTCGTCCTAATCATCAGACTAATGGAGGCATCACTCGCGTCGATCCAACCGTCACCCACGCCGGCCGAACCGTCATACTGACCCTAGCATCACCCACGTTGCCCCAACAGTCACCCATGTCGTCCCAACCATCACCTACATCAACACAACCGTCACCCGCTATCCCGACAGACCACAGTGTTCCAACAACTGTTACGCCCAAAAAACTGTCCCGTCGCCCTGGACGTCACAGCGAAGCCCGCGTCCCGCCCCCCGCTCCCGGCGCGGGGACCTTGGCGCCGCGTGATTAACGCGCACGCATCGCGGCGGCCGAGGCCGATGCCTATCTGCGCAACAACGGACGCCGCGCCGCGGCGGCCCGCGCCCAGCGCCCGGACGGACGGACGGGCGGGCGGCCAGCGGGCGAGGCGGCGGCGGCGGCGGCGTGCACAGCGCCGTTTATTGGGCAAAAAACGACGGCGGCGGCGGCGGCGCGGCCGCGGGGGCCGAGGTGCGTGCGTTGCTGGTGCGTGTGCGTGCCCGCGTGGCCACCGCCGCCGCCGCCGCCTCCGGCGCGCAGTGGGTCGAAACGGCGACAGGCTTAGGTGGCCTAATAGAGCAACTGATATCACTGCAGTGCCTATGACCAGGAGGTTCTACGTCGGTGGTAGGTCTCATGTAGCACCAGCTATATAGCTAGGTCGTATTCAGCCGCTGTCTAGAAGAGAATTCTAGCGGCAGGTGTTAGTTTTTCGTTGTTTCTCCAATCACACCAGACGAATGCCGGAGTAGTACCCTAACAAACGGGCCACGGACCACGTGCGATGTTTCCTTCCTCTTCCTTGTCCTATCCTCACCCCTTACTACTCCTCTAACATGCACTACACTATCACACTGCCGGGAGATCGGTCGGGAGCTTAGAGTTTGTCCTGGCTGGGGCGATGCCCCGCTGGTTGGAAATACCTGGTTGGGTAAGCTGTGTTCTCCGTGAACAGGCTGAAATGCATTTCCTTATTTGTAAAAGTAAATTTCGACTGCAAAGGAGTCCAATATCGGGAAGCTTACGTTTTGAAGACATCGTTCAACCACCGCTTCTTCTACTATATTCTAAAAGGCTAATTTTTTTATCAACACATCTTATTATAGTAAGGAACATAAAATTTTTTTATTATGTTATTTCCATTTTACAATATGCAATTCAATGCATCCTTAATGGCTTATCGACAGTGCTTCATGGTATAATTAAATATCTCATTATTGAGAATCGCGAGCAATGAATATCATATCAAATCATTTGAAATTCAAATGAAGTTATGTCCTTTCTAACATTTTTATAGAATACTAGGAGTGAAAGGATGATCGAATATTAAACCATTAGGTTATTAGATGGATATACAGTAACGTAATTTCCGGAAGCACAACATAATGTATCATTGACCGCCGATTATTTATAAATCGTGGGGAACCTTTCATAATTTAATAAAATATTGTTATTCAAATGCTACATATTCTGCAGAGTGGAAATGTCTCATTAAATACCATTCTGATGCATATGTTGCAAATGATGAAAATGACGATTTCGATATATCAGGGGAAGCTGTGCATCTTACTTTTGAAATAAATTGCGAAAACTGTATTGATCTACGAAGTGCGTGAATTTGACTCAGTGCACTCGTAACCCGTAATTGAGATGTAGTTTCTAGGTTGATTCGCATGTCACTCATGAATCACAACAATAATGCCTACAGAACATCAAATATGTCTTAATATGATTAATTTCCATTTAGTCGGGTGCAGTGAGAATTAATCTGTTAACTCGTCGTTAGAAATGCGTATCTACAGGAATTGCAATGAACCTCCAATGAACAAGAACTTAGTAAATAAGTCCCAGACAACAACAACAAAAACAACAACAACAACAACAACAACAACAACAACAACAACATCAAAGACTATGAAATGAATATGAAGAGTTTTCTTTTCAGTAGGAATGTAAGTTTTAATTTTCATACGTCCTGACGAGAAAGTATATACTGTATTCCTCCGTGTTATATTTTCCCAGACGTATGAAGTAAAAAAGTAGTAGGTTCGCCAATGCAGTTAATACACTCCAGCGACTCGAGATCTACACTGAAGGCGATTAATTTTCAGTTTACAAACATTGCACATAAAATTTATTTTATTCATGAAAAGTATGGCTAAGTAAAAATTTGTTTTAAAAAGATTTTGCTACTGTTTTGAATATTAACAACAAACCAATAAATGTTTTATATAATTCTATAATATGAACGACAGACTATTAGTTGTGTCTATATTCGATTAATCAAGAGATAACATTAATCCGTCACTACAAAATCCACAGGCACCTTAAGTGAGTGTCTACCTATTCCAAATTTTCAATATCACCATTACTTTGATTGTTCTGTGTGGAACACACATTAAATTAGTAATTGATCTCTCCATTTTTTGGCCCACTCTTTGTTATCATTCACTAGATATGCTAATCTAATAGCTATTATGGAACTCTCTAGGCTCTAAGTAGGTGTTCATAATATTGCTTTTGGCAGAAACTCTTGTCGCAATGTTGATACGTGACATACTCATTTCTGAGCGTGTTCGTGGGAAAATGCTTGATTCACTGCGTTCCACTGTATAATGGATGGCACGCAGATAATGAGAATTCACAATTAGCATTGGTGAATGATCAAGAATGTAATGACATTCAGATGGGATGTATGGCGAGCGGTACAACAACGACATTACATTCACAATATGGCAATCACAATATTAAAAACAAAACAAAACAAGACAACAACAACAACAACAACAACAACAACAACAACAACAACAACAACAACCTGGCTGAAAACCCACAGGTTGCGAATCCAAGTACGCCGACGCTCCTATAAGATCTTGTGCACGCGAGATCAACAGTTTTCTTTTATTTTCTCATATAAAAAAAGCTTTATTAGTTCACGTCTTATATCGATGACTCATTTCTTATGAAGTCTTCTTTATCTGTATGCAGCTGCAACCAGGTCAACATCCACTACTGAAAAAGGAGGCAGAGCAACGAGTCATCCGTTGTTTCAATGAACAATGTGCGACCAAAAAGACTCCTGCAATGTCTGATAAAATATTTTTTTCACATATAACACGATTAAACGAACATCATTCATTCTGTTATTTGTAATTACAACAGAACTATAGTAAATTCATACTTGTTTTAGAAAGAGGGCAAAAGGGGCGAACGCTGGTCAAAGGACACCAACAGCTGTTGTGTGATGAATATTACTTTTCTTGAAGGGAAAAACTTGGGTCAATGAAGTCAGTGGAGCGTCCTAAGATATCACGCCACGTTTTAAAGAAACAGATCCCCCCTCACGATAGAGAACTCCATCTCAACTGATTCATTCGATTTGATTGATTAGTATTTCCGGGCGCGTCAACGGCTATGGCCATTAGTCCCGTAAGTGTAGTGCAGATTTTCATCGCGGGAGGCGGCGGTAATCTTCCCCCTCTGAATGGATTCATCCAACTGAAGAATCTGTTTTGCTCAAGTCCAACTACACGAGCGCCCTCTTCACTTCCCGGCAATCGTAGGATTTCCACCCGCGCAATCCACGCGCCTCCCACTGTGCGCGAGCGAGCAGCTGCTCCGCCGGCGACTGCTCTTCCGCGGGGGCCGCGGCCTCGCCCGCGCTGCGCGATCGCCCCCCCCCCCTCACCCCCCGCCGCTGTTGTTGCGGACCAGAAGGTCGCGAGCGACGGCAGCAGCAGCGGCGACGTCGTCGTCTACACACAGCGAACTCATCCGCCAACCAGACCCAGTATGGTGTCGCCTAATGAACTCGGAAGGTCGAGGAGCTGACCTGCGCTGGATGAGCGCAGTCGAGCCGGACAGGATTCGCGTCGCCGCGCCGCGCCGCCGACCTTCTACGCGATCGCGCCGCGAGGTCGCCCCGCGCGCGCGCGCGGGACACGACGCGACGGTGTCGTTTTCGTCGAGGTTTCGAGAGCCGACGGGAAAATCGAAGAGGTTTTCCTTGCGGACGGCTTGTTTTGCTCCTGCCGGAGTGGATGGAGTTCGCACACATAAACACTCTCCGAGGTGCTTTCACAATTCCGCGTTCGCAACACTTTAACATTTTCATTGCGCCTACGACGACGATAAATTCCGCGACGAATGGCGAGGACGAGGACGATTTGCGAAATTGCCAAGGCGGAGCGCGATGCCTCTTTAAAACCAACACTGACAATAGCTGAAACCCTTCCATCCGCAGCAACACTGGCAATAGCAGCAACACTCATAATAGCATCACTGATAATAGCAGCACTGATAATAGCAGCACTGATAATAACGGCACTGATAATAACGGCACTGATAATAACGGCACTGATAATAGCAGCAACGCTCATAATATCAGGAACACTGATAATAGCAGCAAAATTGACAATAGCTATTATGTTTCGTTTAGATAGTTTTATGTTTATTGAGGAAATAAATTCTCATTATAAGACCACTGATATAATAATACAAAACAATAATATCGTACATCCTTTGACAAGAACGATGGCAAGATATGGGATAAAAATCGTTTTATTTCACTGAAAATTATTCACATTTTAAAAAGATTGGACCTGACCTTATTTAAATCTAATATTATTTTTTATCTAATTTTAAAGAATGGATTTAATTTAGAAGAAAGGCCCCCATCTTCAATATTGTAGTTGTAGGAAGACGAAAAAAATAAACTTCTGCAACTTACGAAAATTTAGAAAATTCAACGAAAATCGTACTTCCCTCATTTTTAAAAGCGTACTTTGTCAGATCTGACAAAAATATGTACGAAGTCCTTGGAGCGATTTTTTTCAAAATTTTGGGAATTGAGTGGGACTTGATGTAGAGTTCCGCCTAAAACCCAAAATATTTGTTTCAAATTGAAGAGTCCGCCACGTCAGGTAGTTTGATTAGATAATACATAATTTGGTAAAAACCCTGTCTACGGTTTTGCTATTAGTGTTGTTCACAGTCTGACAGGCTGATTCGTGGACAGATGAACGTACGGACGCGAGGACAGAGGGACGGACGAACAGACGGAAAGACAGGGAAACAAATTTGACAGACAGGCACACGGACACACTGTGGACAGGCAGGCAGACAGACAGGCAGACAGACATCGACAGACATGCAGATATGCATACAGACAGATGGAATATGAACGTTTTCAACATATTGATTATATATTAAAAGTCGCACATTAGTAGTCATTTTTTGAATCTGTTTGGATTTGTAAGGAAAAAGCTGCCCAGCATTGACTCGCTACTTACATTTCAATAATCGGGTTTGTTTACATTCCTGTAAATACACATAGTGAATTTAAAGAAATGAGAGTACGTCGGGCGTGTTTGTTTCTACATTTTCATTGTCGTTTTCTTTGGTGTTCGAAAGCTTTCCGGGAACAATTTCTCTGTATTGATCTCCACCTTGTATGGATTTTCCATGTGGCCATAAAACGATTGCCCAGACTCTGGCGACACGAGGATAAGAGAAATACCGACGACGTGTAACCACATCATCGTTCATTCATGCGACCGGGAGCGGTAGCTCAGTGCATCAACTGATGTCACTGCAGCGCTTCTGACCGGGAGGCCCTAGGTTCGAGTCCTGACGGCGGCAGGATTTTCGGCACTAGCTTTTCAGTTAGGTCGAATTCAATCGCTGTCTGGAGAAGAATTCAAGCGGCCGGCTGCTCTGATCGGTATTTTTCCGTAGTTTCTCCGATCAACACCAGGCGAATGCCGGAGCAGTACCCTACCAAACGGGCCACGGACCGCGCGCTATCTGTCCTTCCTTGTCCTATCCTCTCCCCTTACACACACACTTACACTAACATGCACCACACTATCACATCTTCCGGGAGACCGGTCGGGAGCTTAGAGTTTGTTCCGGCTGTGACGGTGCCCCGCTGGTGGGAGTGTCCTGGTTAGGGGGAAACCCCACTAGCCGACGGTAGGTCGGTGCCGGATCTCGCCATCCGGCGGGGGAAGATCACCGCCATCTCCCGAGAAAAAACATGCACTACACTAACGGGACTAATGACCGAAGCAGTTGACGCGCCCGGAAACATGAAAAAATCAATCATTCATGTGTAATGCCAGAGACGTGGCGCAAATGCATTGGAAGAGGCTTCACGTAAGACGCTGTAGAGCTTGATGAGTTGCATTTCCACAGACCACTGGTAAAGAAAACACGAACGTCCATTCTGAAATGCTTGGAAAAAAAATATTAGTTTTGTTCTTTCGCCGTGATCTTCATTAATTCTGCCATTCAACCTAAGGAGGCGGGGTGGAGAATACGCACTACAATTCTTTTCGACTAAACAATTCGCTTTCGACTTCAATGGTCAAAAAGTTTTCGTACTTGGATTTTGAGAACGCAAACGTGAATGTACCGTTGAGTGTAATTGAGAGAAGCGGCGCAATCAAACCCCCTGGCCCAATCCGTTTTGCTCACGGCGCTCAGCCACCGTGTCCTCGTTTCCAGGTGCAACCGAGCTCATAGTCAATTTGCTTTATTTTACTAGCAGCATGTTACAGGAAATAATAAAATATTTTACACGCCTCAATAAGCATGTATCACGGATATGGCGGTCGGTGCGTGGAGATGGTCGCCCAAGTTCTCACAATTAGTGGCCGGAGACCCAGCGGCTTACTCTGCTTCGCTTTGGAACGAAGGACGTTGGTTTCGAGATTTCAGGGCCACCAACTGTTGACCTTTGCGAATAACAGAGGTCCTGGATAATTAAGTTTCACAGATAGGATGGTGATAAAAAACGTAAAAATTACAGACTTCCTTTCCGGCTCATTTATTGTGTATGGCAATGACCACCTAGCACGTGTAAAAAGCTACGAAAACACAAGACAAATAACACATCTTGCGTATGCATTTCATGGAGAGAATAGATAACTGTCTAATCATACTTATCGAAAAAGGTCAGAGTATACATTACTGTGTAAATTTAAATCCATATTTTCTTTTTCATGAAAACACATTCGTCTCATTTCAGTGCACTACAAAATATCATGATCTTCATCCCAAAATTAAGTAAATCTCTTTATAAGGACATGCGCAAATGTGTCTGAAATAATATGGAGTGATGTTGGCATTTAGTAATACACTTCTAAAAATTTGTACAAATTAAGAGTTCTAGTTGAAGTACTTCTAAAATATTAAGAGATGTGCCATCCTTGAAAACAAACTCTTAATACATTAAAAAATTAAAAACGACATTTAATAATGTAATACAGTTTATTCGTGCACTCAATAATCAGTGCCCATAAGGCTGAAAAGTTTCCACCCAAATATTATACTCATACGAATACAGGAGCGAACCTACATACAGGAACTGCGCTTAGTTAGACGCTACAAAAACAGAAACAAGAAAATTACATATTACACACACCAAGTGTGGAAGATATATGCGGGTAATTACTGACAAGCTTTTGTAATTCAAGGGTATATGATAGTAACAAAGTATGCGATATTATCATAAAAGTGAAAAATATTAAGTGGCAATACAAGGGACATAAAGGGAGACTAAATGACTTCGATGTGTATCCAACGTTCTTAATCGGATTCCAAGGACCGTTGTAAAGATACTGATGACAGTCCAACCGGAAATAGATAACAAGAAATTCTGGAGATGACAAGTTATGTAAAAGAGAGAAGTGGAATGTCGTTGTCTCGTATATCAATGTTTAAAACACCACTTGTAAGAAAAATATGTTGTTTTTAGAAGTAACAATGTATATATCATTTGACGTCCTTGTTCCCTTGTTTAAAAACAAGGTATCTTTTCTGGTGTTAAGGAGACATGACTTGATGGTATGACAAGGTCGTAGTACTCTGGATTGAGATTTTCAACACAGATTCACCGTAGCAGTGTAAGACGTTTCAAACTTAACGTGAAGTTCAATGAGAACAGTATTTTCTTTTCTAAGTTTTCAGAACAAAAATTTCTGAAACAAACGTTTCTTACAGCTCATTAAACAATTATTCAATTTACATCAAAATAATTATTAGAGAAATTACGTGTGGTTGCTAATATATTATAGGCAGTTATTACAAATTAGATTTTAATTATTTCTTTGAAATTCTCATGAGTCGTTTATATGGTAAATATGAATGAATATAGGTGTAAAATGAATGAATATCGCCTTCAACAAAACCACATCATTAAGGCGGAATATTTTTACAGCAATTCGTAGCTACCCAAAGTAAATAATTTCTTTGCTACCAAAAATATGATGCGTACCTCTGTAATTTACAAGAAGATATGATCTTGCAACGGTTTCATATATTAAACGACTGCAGAGACCCGGCTTCTTTTATCCAAGATTCACATTCATTTTCGAATGAAGCATTACCGGCAGTGAAAATTACGATTAAACCGAAGTTCGTGTTAAGTGGCAGTTTCCTAAATTTAAACAGACTCAAGTGCAGTTACGAGACACGTAGCAGGGTCAAGCACCCGATTCAAGCAACCCGTGCCAAAAGGCTCGCTCTTTTTTATATTTTTTAAATTTATTTATATTTTGGATGAAGTTACAAAGTTCAGTTTATATTTAACTTTACATTTGTATTTGCTGGCTTACAATCTAACTTAATCTAGCTTACTACTAACACTAACGAGGGAACTCACAGAGCACCTCAATTGATTTATTCAATATTGCTGAAAATGTTCAAGAATGCATGCAACGGATATCTGTTTTTTATTCGAGATTTACGTTCTGTAGATTTTCCCAGTTTGAGATTTCTGCTTTGGTTGATCAATTGAAGGTTCGAGTAAAAGTCATTGGCGAGGGAGGAAATATGGTGAGTGATGTTTAGTTCGGTGTTAGTTGCTTGTTGGAGATGAGACCGCTCTTATAATTGGGTTTTTCTAACGAGGCATCTGAGGGTAGTATCTCCACAATGGAATATGGCACGGCTTTTCGCGTCTTTCTCGGTCGTGCCACTAGAGACGCTTGATCTACAGCACTGCTTGATACGATCGCGATCATGCGACATCTTGTGGAAGGACCGAGAAACGCGCAAAAAGTCGTGCCATATTCTATCTTCGAGATACTACCCTCAGATGCCACGTTAGAAAAACGCAAGTATAATCACTGGTTTGAAAAATTCTGCCAATGGATCACTTCTGTAAAATAATCATTAAATTCTTTAATTAAAGTAATAAAACGTTCAGAGATATATGAATTGTAAATTTATAATTTAACTTCTGAAACGATTTACATTGTGCGTTTCATTTGAAAATTAACAATAATACACGAAAAACGGTAAATGGTTGATATTAAAATATACGCTGAGTCCATTTATTGTTATATTAATATTAAATAGTTTGATACTAAATATTAAATTGATGCTTAAAAATGTGAATATCGAAAATCAGATTATATCAATAATTTTCAATTTGATCAATACACATCACAGAATGTATCAACAACAAAACCTCGTGCTGCTACAACAGCACGTACTTGCTGGTGATATTGTTAATGGCTATGTAATATTATAATACAGCAATTTCTGTCACACTTCAACTAAAATATGAAAAATTCTTCAACAAACGAAGCGTAAAAAATACATTTCTTAAAAATTCTAACGTTTCATGGAAAACAGCTTTCTGCCAATGAATTCAGTGTATTCACGTTCTAAATAAATGTACCAACGATGCGCGATGTGTATTTTAGCCGTAAATAAAATTATTATACTTGGGATTTTCTAATGAGGCACAGACGGTAGTATCACCAAGATGGAATATGGCACGGCTTTTCACGTCTTCCTCGATCGTGTCGCTAGACTCGCTTGTTCTGCAGCACCGCTTGATACGATCGCGATCATGCGACATCTTGTGGCAGAACCAAAGGCGCAAAAGTCGTGCCTTATTCCATCTTGAAGATAATTCCCTCATATGTCACGTTAAGAAAGCCAAGTATAGTTCATGTTAACGCGAACGAACGGGGTTCGTCTATCGCCTTCTGTTATCAGTGCGGTGTTACAACAATGTGTTGCAACACGCAACAATGACCACCCATACGTATGGATACACATTTTGAAAAATAGTATTCATGATACCGTTAGCAAGAAAATGAAAATGAGTAGAAAAATATAATAATTAAATATAATATTGTTATATTCAACAAAACTACTAGGTTTTTACACGCATTGCTCCTCAATTCCACATCTTATTAAGCAAATGGTCCAGAATGGCATGTGTTGGAACTCTATCCCAAACACACGTGTGTCAGCGGAATGATGTGGGATGGGTCAGCTGACAAACCTCGTATGTCTAAATAATTTATACTTTTAGAATTGCTTCTACGGTTATTTGTAAGGCTAATACGAGTTTTGTTTTTAGACAATTGGGTCATTTTCTTTTCCCCTTCTATTTCGAGAAGAAAGAGGTTTCAGTGAGAGTGTGTGACAGCCAGTGCCTGACTTTGACTTATATGCGTTCTAGGCTGTCAAATGTTTTAGCACCCTTTTAAGTTGCTTTTTTTAACATTACAGCTATTTATATTTTGCATAAAAAATTGTACGTTATTTAACGACGACGTAAATATTGTGTTTGTATGAATAATTGATTATAGGTATGGATTTAAATAATTTTCAGTCAAAAGTTCTTCTCACTCTCATTTAAATGTTTGCCTTAAGAAACTTTGCACCCGCTGTAATTCGTCCGCCCCCAAAAATTGAGCGCCCCAGGCTGCAGCCTACTCAGCCTGTTCGGTAATCTGGCACTGGTGGCAGCGAAGCACGTGCCTGCACGGAAGCGCCTCGGGAGCCGCAGGCCGAGGAGCATCGCGCGGAGCTAATGCAGCGGGCGAGCGGCGCCGCGCCGCGCCGCGCCGGCCCCTTACGCAAGCCACGCCCGCACGCACGCACGCGCGTGCCGGTGCGTGCGCGTGGCGCAAGGCGCACGGCGACCTTTCAACGCGGGAGAAAGCGTTGCGCGCGCCCATCCCCGCCCCGCCCCGCCCACGCCAAACAACAGCCGAGCCGCAGCCCTGGCTCCGCTGGCCCCATTACGGCTAACTGCCCCGATGTTGCTGCCATCACCGCGTCCTCACGCTACCGGAGGGCCGCCGTATGAGCGAGGAGCCGGCTCTTCTGCTGCGCTCTGGCTTGCCCTCGCGCCTCGTCCATTTCACACACACACACACACACACCGCTCCTCGGCGCAGCCACATTTCCTCGCACTCTACTCCCCCTCCCCCCGCTCATAGCACTATCCTCTCTCGTCCTACTGGCAATGGTGGCTCGGGACACTGCAGTGCCTCTGACTCAGAGCTTCCGAGTTTGAGCCCCGACGGTAGCAGGATTTTCCACACTAGCTACACAGGACGAATTCAGCCGCTGTCTAGGGGAGAATTCTAGCGGCTGGCTGCTCTGATCGGCATTTTCCCTTGGTTCCTGCCGATTAATATCAGGAGAATGCCGAAGCAGTAGCCTAACAAACGGGCCACGGACTGCGCGCGATCTTTCTTATCTCTTCCTTCTTTCCTCACCTCTTACCTCCACACATGTATACTCACATGCACTATCCTACCACACATGTCGGGAGACCAGTCGGGAGCTTAGAACTGAGACGATGGCTCAGACGATGTCCCTCTGGTGGGATGTACCTGAGGGGGGGGGGGAATCCTGCAATCCGACGTATGTCGGCGCCAGATCTCGCCATTCAGCGGGGGAAGATGACCGCCATCTCGCGCGATAAAAACATACACTACGCTCGCAGGTCTAATGATCTTAGCAGTTGACGTGCCCGTAATAATTAATCAATCTGACTCCTCCTGCCTCTCATTTTCCGTGTGGTGTATGATGACTTTGATGAGTGCTGAATTATTTCTGAGAGGCTGCTTACGTCTTTGTATCCTCACTTTTCCTGACCAAACACAGTGATTTGCGTTCCACTGTGTGAAAAATTGAAGGTTCATCATTCATGAGGGGTAAATGATGATAAAAATTTAAAGACTGAGGATGGAGCGATGTTGAGATGGGATGCGTGGAAATACGAAAAGCAACCAAGCCACTAGCATATGAGATTAACATCCATGTCTTGCTTGGAATCGAACTCGTACCCTTCGGTCGCGTGTACTTGGACGGTAGTCTATCGTCCAGTGTTACATACACCAGTCTATTCTACCTGCCAATCTTCATCCGTTCTAGAAACGGAGTCCTGTTTTGCAATCGATCCAATTCTGTTTTCAATGTAACCTCTTCCACATCATAACTTATCTCTACCGATCCTTCGCCATTCCGATGCTCCTTGTCATTCCTCGATACTACGGCCTCAAAACCAGTGTCCTTCCCCTTATCAGCTGTCCTCCTTTCTTCTTTTTCTTCTGTTGTTGTTTACACTCTTTGCCGCTTCCCGTGCTGCTGATGCTCCCTACGAAATCACAACACCCGTTTTCTCCATTCGCTTGCTTCTCTTGTCCCTGGCCGTCCAGACTACAAAATCAGCATGGCTTTACTGGCGTGTGGCAACTTCAACACTTCTCACCTCCCATCTCCGCCCCCTCGTACCTCCTCCGCTTTTCCCATAAGGGTATCATGACGTTTGCCAATACCTTACAGCCCCATATCTCTTATGCTTCTACATTCTCTCATCTTTTCCAATGCCACAACAAAACTCTTGCCGTAACTATCCTAGAATATCTCCATTTTTCTGTTTAAGCTTAAGTTCCTTTATTAAGAATAGAGTAAAAGAGGGTTGTACTGAAAGAATTACCTCGTCCAATGCAACGAACTCGGCTTAATTTGTAATCTATAAAATTCACTCCTTCACACAGTTTGAAATCAATTCCATACATTCTACTAATATATCCATACTACAGAGAAAAAAATAAGGCAGTAGGTTTTTTATGAAAAGTTCTTAAGACACAATTATGCAAACCCTCTTTTTAATAGTTTGTCCAAGATAATGTCTGAATTTTCCAGTTGGCCAATCGAGAAAGATATTCTTGTTTTTGTTCGTTACACAAAATTTTATTCGTCATGTGTTCGAGAAAATCAATAAAGAAGATTTATTCCTCGGTTTCATTTTATTGTTAACTGCTTATGAAGACCAGAATAAAAGAAAAGTTCATGGTAAATGAAATTCTGCATTCTACAATGTATCCAATAAGCAACACATTTTTTTAATAACTATTACAAATAACTTTATTTTTTACCTTTCCAAGAATAATAGCAGATTCTCTGACGTCAGAGGCTGAAGTCAGAGTCTGCAGCCAGAAATAAGTTAACAACTACTGCTCTCGTTACCCCCGCTGTTCCTTCCCAATCTTCCTCTGCACGCAGCTTCGCCTCGCTCGTAGCTCTTCTCTACCCCGCTCCGTCTTCCAGCCATCGGCCCGTTCACTCTCGTACCCTCCGCCTCATTACACTCGTCCCGCGTCGCCACACTCGTCCAGCCCTGCCACTCTCGCCCCGCCCTGCCACTCTCGCCCCGCCCTGCCACTCTCGCCCAGCCCTGCCACTCTCGCCCAGCCCTGCCACTCTCGCCCAGCCCTGCCACTCTCGTCCCGCCTCGCCACGACTCTCTGCTTCGTCGTATTCCTCCCCGCCGTGTCTTGCGTCTCTACCCCCTGCCTCTCTTCCCTTTCCCCTCCCTCGCCCCGCCTCGCCATTTTTCGTCCCGCCCCGCCTCTCTCGTCCGGTCTCGCCTCGAGACGCATCACGTCTTCGCCACGGCCCTGCGCTTCGTCGCGCCCCTCCCCACCCTGCCATGCGCCCATCCCCCCTCTGCTCCGCCCCTCCCCTTCCCCGCCCCACCCCGCCACGTCTAGCGGAATGGAAAACGGTTTAGAGGCTCTTCGGCCCTCGCGAGCGACGGAGCGCCTTTAAAAGCCGTTCGTTCCGCCGTCGGCGCCGCGAGAGGCGGCTTCTCGCACCGGCGAGGGGGCGGGGCGGGGCGGGGCGGGGGGGCGCCCTCGGTGACGCATCGCTCGTAAAGATAAATAATACACAGCGGCAATTTCCCCGCCAAATGACCGGTGCACAGATTCGCAGACGTTCCCAGTAAGTTTTTTTCTCCCTTCAGAATCGCGAGTAGAATGGACATTTCCTTTATTTTTGTGTTCCGTTGAAAGCGTTCCGTGCATTCGAACAATGCTTTCGAACTTCTCTCTGGCTAGTTATCAATAATTTAACTCGTAATGGTCTGATGTTTGAGAAGAAATAACTCCACTTTTAGTGTGATCCACAATCATTAGCATTCTATGAGACTTTTCCCGAATTTTCAAAGTATAGTACGTTTCACTTGAATGACATCACGACATTGAAACGTTATTCAGTTTTAATAATTTCGTGTCACTCTTCTTATTTTAAATTATTTCTCAAATTCACCTCACTTTTCTCCCATTCATTCTGGTTTTCGTTCTGATTCTCTTATTGCATCGAACAAATCCAAAAATGGTTTCTTGCGTTTCATTTGAACTACAAGTAGCTTTGCTAGCAATTTTGTTCTTCTACTTCCTTACAATTTTCAAATATTCCTAAAAATTATAAAGTTAAACGAACAAAATGAAACTTATCAAGCATGTCAACAGGCACCAACAAACGAATATCAAAATATGTAAAGTTGCAGTGGAAATAGTGATTAGATTCCTCAATCCCCGAATTGTAAACGATTAAAATACCAAAAATAACAATGCTACATGAGTTGTGACAGAACGAAATAAAATGAGTGAAGTCCGTGAATATAATTGCGAAGTAACTAAAATTACTATGGTACACATTGCGCTGATATTCTTAGCATTAATCAATGTATCATCCCGGATGAATTTTTATTATAATTTGATGCAAACTCTTAGTTTTTTTCTGGTTCTATTAATTCTTCACAGATTTATTCCTGAGAGCGTTCGATGAGTGCTGAACATCTTACTTTTGAAAGTACTGGAAGTGTTAGTTGCAATGTGTTATGTTTTTGATTTTTACTTTTAACAGAATAGCATGGTTCATGATTATCCATTAACCTCCAGTCCTGCCACTCTCATGCCTTCGGAAGATAACACAAGTAACAGTAAACTCAGTCCAACAGAGAAAAATTCCGACATTCATACAATTATCGTGTCCGTCCTCAAATTAACAGAAACGCATGCCCAGGTCTAAAAAGCAAATGGTTAAATTACAGTACGCGCAACGGGCCCGTTGCGCGTTACCACACCGCACTAAAAGAGTTTCTCACACCTACATCGTACATCATGAGGTCCCAGAAGAGCTTTAAAATTCCCTCCGAGAGGGTTCATGAAAGTGAAATGAAGCACTTACACGAGCGCGGGACGGCACGGCGGTGGGGAGAACTACGAAGAAAACACACTGCACCGCACAGGGGCCGTGCTCACTACCGCATGCTGTGGGAGAACCGAGTGTCCGGACGGTTGGGGTTCAGCCTTTTTTCACGCAAGGCGAACCATCGTTAGAAGCACACACACAGCCGCAACCCCCTCCCGTGGATGGGCACGCCGCTGCAACAATATCCTCTCTGGTCCGCGCCCCGGTAACAAGATCGCCCGTGGCCACTCGTGCCAAATACAAAGCGCTGAGCCGGTGACGGGCTACCGAAACCAGATCCTCGATGGCCGAGCACGCGCGAGCGCACGCCCGTGTCCTTTGGTTGGCGCGCGGCGACGGCGGAGACCGCCACCGCGGCCGTCGCCAGCTGCGCGGGCGGGTGGTCGCTCCATCGCGGGGACGCGTCCGCGTCGGGGAGACAACGGGGCGGAAATTGTTACTCATGTCACTAGTTCAGAAACTGATTTTTTGGCGTACGAAGTTCTTGGTGAGAAACCATGTCAATGTGTTTCAAAGGTTCATTATTTGTAAGCAACGATTGGAAAATAAATATTAGATCCAATACTCTCTTGGACTCCCGGTATTTTCAGAACTAGACTTCACATTATCGTTATTCAAAAGCGTCCAGAAAATAACAGAAAAAAAATGAAATGTATTCTTGAGTTGGTTTTCTCCCACAAGCTTTAAAATAATCACTTCTAGAGTTTTCATTGTTATTAGGTCCTTATAAACGGAACTTCGAGTAATGCTGAAGTAATACCATACTAATTCCGAATAAAACAAATCAGTAGTGCAAATTAAAGAAAATTCTGGGCTGCATGAGTCAATATGGCTGTCGCCTCGCATATTAGGAATGATCCTCAGAATGTTTTCATAAATTTGTACTAAAAAGTAATGTATGTAACTGGTATGACGAACTCATTTCAAAATGCCAGACTCGGCCAGGTGCGCACATTACTTTTTAGTACACATTTGTAGATATATTCTAAGGACCATTACTAATTAGAGAGGCGGCAGCCAAGTTCATTCAAGCTGTCCCAGTGTTTTGTTTAATTTGCACTACTCATTTGTTTCATTCGGTAACGATTTCTTTGCGCAAAGTAACACCCAACAATAAACATTAAATATAAATACTAATTTTCAGGCATGGGTGTTGAAAATATTAATGTCGCAGCACATAAAGACACATACAGGCGAATTATCATTTGTGAGTCATGAAGAAGCGCTGTGCAGAACGAAGAGTTCCGATCTACCTCTGCATCTTCGTCTATAAAGGCGTTACTACCTTTGTTGTTTGTAGTTAAGCTGTACTATTTTTGAGAAAACTAGGAACAAATTCTTGCATCTGAACAGTAATATAGCTACTTTTTAGACTATTCTTAGATGCTCAGTTAAATTTAATCTAAAACCTTTATTGATCTAAACTAAAACGTAATCATTTCAGAGTCAACAGAACATCAAGAAATGGAACAAACTTTTAGCATCTGTTGATTGCGAGAAATCAGTACTTGAAGTATGGTATAACATTACTCGGAGTTTCGTTTAAAAGGATATAATAACAATGGAGAGTCTACAAGTGATTATTTTAAAGCTTGTGTGAGAAAACCCAACCCAAGAAGAGAAATTTCATTATTCCTGTAATTTCCTGGACGCATTTGAATAACGAGCTTGTAATCTCATAAACAGAAAATGATGAAGTTCAATAAACTTCTGAAGCTAATACATATATTACAAATAATGAACCTTTGAAATGCATTGACATGGTTTCTCAACAGGAACGTTCGCCCATAACGTAAATCATATCCCAATTCAGCAGTACTTGCTGTCGACTAGTCCTCATTCTCGCATGTACTTCTACGATCTATAATCTAGAACGTGGAAACTAGGCTTTCGATGTGGTTACCTCACTGCTACCATTCACTTACCCGGCCTCTGTTTAGCACACGCAGAAAAGTGGCAGCGCACTCGCACGAAACCGCTTTTTACGCACGACTGAGCTCTTATTACGTAGCCTCGAGGGGAGACGATGACTGAGCAGGAGTCAATAAATCTGTACTCAGTTTGAAGGTGTTCTCAACGGAGCAAAATACTACGTTAGATCGTACGGTACATTTTGACTACATTTCGAGAAGAGAGCTGATTTAAGATCTCAGCATCTTACTGATTTCTTCATCTGTTGCATATATACTACCCAGGATACGCAAACGGAACACCAATTACACTTGTAAATCAAACAGCCCCTGGCTTTCCTTCTAATGTATGTCCGTACGAAGTCGAGTACTACCGGATTTCAGAAGGTGGTCGACTAAACATTTTAGAAACAGAATCAATATTTGTGTTTGGCGGACGGGATTACTGGCTTCAGACGTTTTGTTCAAGGGGATCCATCCTTGTTTTGTCTAGTGCAGTTGCCCAGAGGTTCAAAATGATAATACCGTGGGAAAGACAACACACACATATGTAATCAAATGTACGGCAAAAATTGATAGCTTCGTTGAGAATTTATGATCTCCGTGTATTCATGGCGCGGGAGCAATACTAAGAAATTTTCTCTGATGAGAAGTGTGTGTGCTGAAATGTGAAGTAAGTTAATATAAAATATTTTTGACAGACCGATTAAATTGTAAATAAGAGTAAAAATTTTTTAATATATATTTTAGTTTCAGAATTTCATACAATTAGATCAAATAATCAGTTTATTTTAAAATAAATCTCGCAACCGTACGCTGGAATTCACAATTCACCAACTATGGAAGGAAAATAATTAAAAACAATTAAGATTTTCTGCTTTCAAATCTAATTTGTAAACTTGATGAAATTGCAAATTCCCTTTTCGTACTGTTTGGAAAATGGTATTTACTTTTTCTAAAAGTCAATTACTGACAAAAAGACAAAAACGCTAACAAATACTACTATGTTAAGTGTTGTCTCAAATAATAAGTAAAACAATCATAGGATGAATATTACAATTCAGTACATAAATATGCAATATAATCAAAGTATTTCAATACGAGTTTCACTATCATCTTTGGTTTAATAATCAAACAATTATGTTTTCGATTGCATCTCGAAATTCGTAATATTGCTCTTGTTAATTTTATTCATAGTAAGCAATATGGAATTGCAAATTTTCCGATAAAATCCACAAGTCAATGAATATGCCCGTCATTTTTCGTGTGAAAATTAAAATCCATCGTACCTAAGCTTTTTAGGATAAATCTCAAGTGAGAACAGAAATAGTACATCACTGAAAATAAACACAACAGACGGTGAAAACACCGTCAAATATAACGATGAAAAATTGCATCAAAAATATCCCAAATTGAAGACGAAGTAGAGATATGTGGAGGGATTAGTGCAGTTTCTTCAAAAGCACCGGCCACCAAATATATCGCAGTGGCTGGGAGCTGCCTTCAAGTATACGGAGCATGTAGATTCGAGTACCATGAACAGAAGGCATAGTTTATTTCACGAAGAGACTGTAACTCCCTTTCATATCACCATGTCGATCATTTTCCCAATATCCACCGGAATATGTCATGCATAGTCATTCAATTTTCATCATCATCCTCCTCATCAACAATGTTGTATACGTCTCATGGGCACCCTCCAACATTCACACAAATAGGAGGCAGAAGCAAAACCACATTTATCATCACCTGCCCAGGAAAGGGAAGAACAAAAAACAGAGCGATCACCCTTCTTTACTCTCAGAATTGAATATAGCACTCACCAAACATACTTCCACAACGGACTATAAAACAGCTTGAAGGAATCACTCATTAATCATGAATCAGTAAATAATTGAGAGCATTTGCCACAAACTTAAGAATTGGATATTAATTTTATCCTTTTGTCCCAGTGCCGAGATGTCGCACATAACAGCACACCGTCAGATTCTAGCCACGCGTCGTCATCCCGCAGCTTCCAGAGACGCTGGCACCGGCTGCGGGCCTCCCATGTCCCGGTCCGTCCCGTCCGGCCCCGTCTCGCCCCGCCCCTTCCCGTTGGCGCACTTGATAGCGGCGCGCCCGCGGCGAGGGGAAAACTAGTCCCACTCCGCCGTTGCCGTCCCCACCTCGACCGCGCTTCGGGCCGCTCTTGTCGCCTTAACGCAGCCTCCGCCTTCGCCACTCCACTTCCCGGCGTTGCCGTTCCCTTACGCGCTCGCGATATCTCCGTCTCCGCAAGGCTTCGTGCTTCCACCGACCTCAAGCCTCCCTTCCCGTCTCTGCCGTCGCACCTCCACCTCGCCCTCTCTCCGCCGTCGCCCTCGCCTCCACCGCGTGCCCCTCAACGGAGTCCCAACACAGACTGCAAGCCGTCCGCCCTCCTGGTCGCATCCCGCCCCAGCGCCAGTTCATTTGCCTCCCCCTTGGCCACGCTCGGCGTTGGCCACGCCTGCTTTTCGACCACTAACCATAGAGCAAGGAAGATACACTCCTTTTTCTATGCCACTACCACCACAGAGTAAATAATTACTTCTTTAGTCTATGCCGTTGCTCGTTTCCCTCCTTACTGAGCCTACTCGTCAGATCATAGGGGCCATCCATAAATTACGAGTGGTCTTTAGGGGGGAGGAGTCAAGCGAATCTTACCTAATCTTACGTGAGGGAGAGTCTCGGCAAACATCGCGTAATATTTTTCGCTAACAACAGTGCTAAATTGCGAGAAAACTGAGACAATTTAAGTAAAACACGTTTCTATACTAAAATATGGCTAAATCATGCACAATAATTTTTATCCGGGTTATGTGAATGCTACAATAAGTAGCATAGTATACTGAGAAAAAGAATGTAACAAAAATTACCAAACATTTTGTCATTAATGATATAAATCTCATTGCCTGTATTTTACAGAAATTTAAAAAAAAATTACAGAGCGTTTTAAGCAATGTAATGATATTTATTGTAATTCAGCCATTCTATTTTCTAAATACTAGTCATATCTAGTGTTAAATAAATATAATTAAGCAAATTATGTGTTTTTAAATAAATCCCAATGCAATGAATCACAAATTACCGTATTTACATTAAAAAATACCATTTTGGAAAATCTCACCTGAGATTAGAAGGGGAAGGGGGTCGAACTAAATATTTCATCTCACCAAGGAGGGAGGGGGAGTTGAAAAATCGCCAAAATCGCCTCACGTAATTTATGGACGGCCCCATAGCTCCACTGTTTTCATTTCTTCCCTGTCACTTCTCCGTTTCCACCACTGCGGCTTCCCCAACCCACAGGCCGGGTCGCCCCCTCGCCCCGCAGCTTTCCCTAATCACTGAGCGCGGGGCGGTGCAGCAGGCCCGTACCGAACGCTGCCCCGCGGCGCCGAGCCCCCGCCCGCTCCCCAGCCCCATTATGCCCCGCGCGGCCACAAAAACCCGGCCCAAGGCTACCTGCCGAGCGAGCGAGCGCCCGGCAGAGGGCCCGGCCCGCCCGCCCGCCCGCCCGGCTCCATTCCGCACGAGTGACTCCGACCGCCGCCGCGGTGCGTTGCCCGCAGCCGCCGCGAGGTCGCGCCGCCGCCCGCATCCGGCTGACCCCGCGTGCGCTTGGGTCACGCCGCCCCGCCCCCGCACAGCTCCGCCCCGCCCCGCCCCGCCCTCCGCGCTCGCTCGACGCTCCACAGCGCGCGGCAACCGACGCGACGCGACGCGGCGGCGGCGGTCACCACGGTGACAACGGCGCCGTGCGGACGCGAGTGGTGGTGGTGATGGTGACGGAAGGCGGCGAGTGCCTTGGCCGACGCGAGGACAGGTGAGGCGGCAGAGGGTGGCTAGGGCGTCGCGACGCCACGGGTTGACGGGCGGGGCGGCAGCGGCGAGCGGGGCCGGAAGGGTCGCGCCAGCGAAACGCCCTGCTGGCCCAAGCCCCACAGAATCATTGCGCGGAATGATCGATGGGGTGATTGCACTCGGTATATGCGTGTCGTGTGGAATGGCTGATTCGTTCTCTGGAGATGTAAGTGGGTATTATTGAGTGTTTGATGACTTAGATCGGTGGTTGGTTATTCCATGGTCTGTTTGTCAGTAGTAAGTTTAATGTGCTGCAAGTTGAATGTTGAAGTGATGTTTGAGTGAGCACTTTGTTGAATAGATTAGTGATAAAAGCGGGAATGAAAACGATTAAATGCTAAGATATTTATTCTTAAGGAAAATATGCCTGGGTTCATTTCGCGTTGGACACCTGTGAATGTTGGATATAACTTAGGGATACATTTATATGTTTCATTAAATGAAATATGCGGACAAAAATTGAGTTAAGGAACTTGTTATTGAATGGACAGATGCAAGTTCTTGTTGATTCCAACGAGAAGGGGCAGAAAAAACAAACCAACACGACGTCTAGCTGAAGCAAAGTATGTGAGGTGGAGAGAGTAGGTAGGAATATGATGCGCGAGATAATCACCGATGCTTCTGGCCGACGTGTACTTATGAGGCTTAACCGACTGGCAATAGCTTCTGTGCGGTAACGACCTACAGCCTCATTTGAGCCGGCGACGGAGGAGCCTGTGGCAGACGAGGTCAAGACACTTCGTGACGGCTCGGGGTACTTCGGACAGAGCAATATTCCGAAGCTCGTTTCAAAGACAGGTTGTGTGGGTGACGTACATGTAAACAACAGCGAATGAAGGGAGTCCGGTGTATGATTCATTACCCTGTGAAAATTTCATTTTTCATGTAATGCATAATGCAATAGAAATGTAGGTGCATATATATTTTAAGGCCAAACAAACGTTTTTTCGTAAGTTAATTCTTTACATTTTTCATGAATTGTTCGTTTTGATAGAATAACGATGGAAACATTAAATAGAGAAATTTAATAATTATAATACACGTTATACTTCCACCGAGGTTTTTAATACATCTAAATACGGATGTTACGAATGCAAATCCTATGACCGAATGCAACACGAAAACAGCAAAGTGTAATATTAAATGGCTTTTGATCGATGACATAAGATCATACTGAGAAATTAGATTGAAAGAAAATCAATGAAAATGGATACAAAAAATTGCCATTATAAAATGTATGAAAACGACGACAGGTAACGAAAGGATTTATCGTAGAAACACAGCAATTGTAACTGATGAAAGAACACGGAATGGGATCGAGTGAATGGTGAAAATATCAGAGGGATGGTGTGCAGCGGGAGAGAGATAATCCAGAGACAGAGAGAGGTTGTGCCGAATTCGAGGATATGCAATGGAAGAACAGCTGTGTGAGAAAGCAAGACTGGAGATTAATGAAGGACTGAGAAATTGAGCAATTACAAAGAATGAATAAGCTACATTGCACTAATATCCCAAACGAAGTGAGAGAGATTAGATGATTGCAGGCAGGTGAGGCCGTGCATAAAAGGAAGAAAGAATGCACCCGCATTCTGTAGGAGCCATCAGAAACAAAAATTCAATAATTATTTTCAAAAAGAAAAATCGGCCATCATTCACAACCAACAATTCAAGCTTAAATCGTTGTTGCACCCAATAAGCAAAAGAGTACAGACAAAAGATCAGCGTTATTAACTCGCGATCAGCATGCAATGATTTACCATACTTCGGTTCTGTTGTTAATGCTCACTACAACAATGAACAGTAATTTTCATATCAAATGGGTTTTATTTTACCTGTCGTGATGATTTTATATATACAATTGAGAAGTAAAAATGGGGCGTTTAGTATTCTGTTGAATAAAGTATCTTCGCTAACGCCAAAAACGAATTGATTATTTCCTAATCTTACAAGGAAAGGGTATGAAATCCAGAATCATGGACTGACATCAATTTCGCCTGCAAAATGCCAGTTTTCATCTGCAGATCTCTAGTTCCATCATTCTGAACTTCATTTCTTTTCCTTGAAACCCCACGATTTCACTAAGATAACTTCATGTTGGATCCAACCATAAAATAAAATTTTTAAAAAAAATTTTAAAAAACGCTAAGAAAGATCTGAAAATATGTTACAAACCCTGGTAATCCCATCATCTTCATGACGTACCATACGAATTTCGAGAGGCTCATACATCACCGATCAGCCAAATACCTTCACACCAATCGGTACTAGGAAACAGAACGAGTCCCCACACCCCATCTCCGAGAGTCGGCCGCTGTTAATTAAAACATCCTGTACCGCCGACGAGTGAACAGATAATAAAACAAATGGAGCCACCAACAAACGAGCATCGAGGCGGCAGCAGCGGAGCCCAGCATCACAGGCTCTCGCCGTACGGTCCCCCTCCCGCCCCTCGCTGATGTGCCTTCACAAGATCATCACAAGGGGGGAATCATGAAATTAAGGAAACACTGTTTTAAGTACTTATTAACTTCAACTCGATTACTAGTTTATATTTTTAATCATCATTAAAAGAGCACACCGTGATTTAGTTAACTTCGACAAAAAATTCAGTAGAAACTATACGTGATGTATGGAAGAAAAGTACAAATCTGCGCACATTTTCTTGGGCTACGTAACCCCCTCCTTCACTCCTTAAATATACATTCTTTAATGATGAATAAAAATACCAACAAACCGAAGACTGCAACACTTGAAAACTACACATTGTCGCTCTAGAAGTACACAAACGTTATTAGCATCGGCAAACTAATTACAGGTTGATAATATTGCCAACAAAATAGCAATCCACGCCCCCGGCTCCACTTCTACCACTACGAGCGAAAGCAGAGCTCCACAAAACGTACGCGAAGTGAAGCTGCATTTACATGTACAGAAGAAAAACAAAGTCAAAAATCCTAATCGAGGTGGGGATCATTGACCCAGAAGATGAAGTAAGCTGCTAAGCGACGTACGTTTCCAGCATGCCTTCTGTACAGTCAGTGTCTCCAATCTCATGGCCATACCTAGAAATGGTTACATGATTTTGAAGGGGAGATGATTATGAACATAATCCATGAATATTTGGACAATGAGATGCAGGTAAAACAGAAGAGCCTCGAGGATTCTGCCGGGTGTGCGCTTTGTCCACCCCAAATTTCCAACGGTTCGATAGGGATTTGAAAGACGGCACCCAGAAGCGGAACACGAGCGGACACGATGGGCCGCTCCGTGGGTTTTGAAGAATATGCTTTTCTTTTTAAGTGTGGCGCACTTTCAACGGACGGCCCACACAAGCGTGTGGCCGCCGCGCCGCGCGGAGCCGCTCTACGGGACACGAATTTATTCAGTTTCCTCACGAGCGCGCGACCGGGGGGGGGGGGGACCGCCGCCGCGGCGTCGATGGCGCGATAGCGGCCCGGCCACGGCCCCGAGACGCGTCGCCGCGCCGCGCCGCGCCACGCCGCGTACCCGCCCGCACACAAGCGGCGTCTGCTCCTTAGTAGAGTTGCTCTCTGCCCTAGCAATCTCTTTCCCTTCATTTCTCTTCCCCTTTTTCTCTCTCTCCCCCTTCTCTCTTTCTCTCTTCTCTCTCCCTTTTTATCTTCCCCTCTCTCTTTTTCCTCTCCCCTCACTCTTTTCCTCTTTCCCTCTCTCTCCCTTTCCACACCCCCTATCTCTCTTTTTCCTCTCCTCCTCTTTCTCTTCTCTCTTCCTCTCTCTCTCCCTTTTTCCTCTTCCCCTCTCTCTTTTTCCTCTCCCCTCACTCTTTTCCTCTTTCCCTCTCTCTCCCTTTACCACACCCCCTATCTCTCTTTTTCCTCTCCTCCTCTTTCTTTTCTCTCTTCCTCTCTCTCCCTTTTTCTCTTTCTCTCTCTTTCTATCTCTCTTTTTTCTCTCCATTTTTCTATCTCTCCATTTTTCTATCTCTCCTCCTTCTCTCTCTCTCTCTCTCTCTCTCTCTCTCTCTCTCTCTCTCTCCCTCTCAGGGTGCGTGCTCGGCTGGCTGTGTTTCCTGCGGGGTTAAAGCCGCGTGCTGCGCGACGAGCTCAGGTCGCTGCGCTGCGTCTTCTGCGACATCTGCGACATCGACTGCGCACGCGCGCACGCGCCTCGCCTCAGCTCCCCCCCCCCTCAGCGGTCCAAATTGTTTTGTTTTTCCTAGGGCTTTTATCCATCCGACAGCCGGTTGCCCTTTACGTCCCAAAGGGACGCATATTCGACCATACACTAGACAAACACTTTTGCGGGCTCCTCTGATCTGGGGTCAGCAGAACGCGAGGCCCTCCGCGACAACACACACACAAAGTCAAGGGACAAACAGCCATGCCCAAGGCGGGACTCGAACCCGCGACCCTTCGGACCGAAACGCTGAGTCAGTACTCGCTCTTAGCCACCTCGGTCATCCAGGTCGGCCCAAATTGTGTTTACAGAACGATTTTCCAAAGGATGAGCCAAAGTGACAGCTAGTCCTAGCAACATAACTGAAGGTTCTGTGGTCGTTGTGCCCTCGAGCCCATTAGACTCCCTTCCGAGCATTCGTTCGTTTGCAGTTGGCGAACTTGTGAATGGCTTCGACGCTTCCTTTTGTGATGTCCTCGTCCGACAAAAATATAGTGCGCCGGGAAAAATAATTCAAATTAGGAAGTGCAGTGTTATGTGCTCGTCTGTAAAAAATATTTTTTCTATAAACATTACATTAAATTTACTTTTTGTGTGATACATATTATGTTTATTTTAAAACCGAGATTTGAATGCGAGATGGTACCAGTGCAGGTGTTTCTGGCTTAAAATAATTTTTCTACATGCGTGGCAGTTTTCTTTTACTGGCTGTGAGAACATGTTAAGAGATTTTCCACATACGTAATTAAATTTAAATATTTCGGACTCGCGTACGTGCATATACATCAGCAAATCTCTTAGACTTAGGGATGTTTTCACAGGAGCCATTATCATTTTACGAACGCGCGTGGCTGAACAGCTTTCGCGGCGGAGGGATACTTTTCCGAATTACATTCGATGTTCACTTGTTACGCGAACTGTCACTTTGGCTCATCCTTAGGAAAATCCATCTATACTGCAATTTTTACTAAGCTGCCTGCGAAGTAAATCAGCTTTTTCGGTGTCATCCAATCGAAAGGTTGAAGGCCAACATCGTGACGTCACTTGTAGTGACGTTTAAGTTCCCGATTGGATGGCACCGAAACAGCTGATCAAATGTTAGACGCAGCAAAGTAAAAACCGCAGTATACACTGGGTGCTTAATTTTTCTTTCTAAAAAAATACTTTAATTTCTTTTGAAAACGATAAATAATTTGCATGTTGTTGGAGTGTTTCTGTGCTTCTGCAATTCAAATTTTTCCCTAGAAAGCATTTTTTTCAAACCAACTTTTGTGTACTTATTGCGGCTCAATCATTCAGAAAATCCAAGTAGTTTATTACAGAAAATATGCTTAAAATTGTCTTAAGAGTTTATTTTCGACGTTCCTTCCCGGGCATCCAGTATATACATGTCTATATTCTGTATACATTTAAAAGATTGATAGAGGTAGATAGTGAATGATGAGATAACCATTTGGCAAGAAACGAGATTGGAATAGCTTACATACAGCACTGTTTCAACATTCTTCGTTTACTAAATTTAGAAATAATTTAAACAACTCATGTTGTTCGGAAGTGATATTGTTTAAAAGTAATGATTAAAATTAAAATAACATTTTATTAACCTTCGGCAATATCGTACTAGTCAACCATCACGAATATTGGCAGAAAAAAGTATAAGTATCTATACTAATCTTTTGAAATGTACAAATTCTAATCTCCCACGACAAATACACACCTTGTTCGCTATTGAAAGAGGGAAGTCCACCTTGAAGCTG